>JACXGK010002265.1:0-33087 GCA_016801125.1 Novumbra hubbsi | reverse complement strand
GTGAATGCTATCCGTATCCTTTTTTGAGAGGGGGGGGGCTCAAAAAGTAGACATATTTGGATTTGCATTCTCTCTCGCATCAAGAGCACATTAACATAGAGGGCAAAGTATTCAATGATCTTCAGAATGTGTACTCTCTCTCCCACCCTTATCTGCCGCAACTCGGCAAGCACATTCCGCCCATGGAGGAGAAAGAAGAAAAAAAAGATTTTGCATAAAAAAGGCAAGCGAGTGAAATCTAAAACAGTTGCTGAGGAACTCTAAATAATCATGGGCGCTTTTGGAGATGAATGTATTAGCATATATTAATGGTGGCGAAGTAATCACCAGTCTCAGGGTGCCTCTGGGCTCATCTCTCTAGCCGAACGCTTCAAATTCTCCCTGAGTTCTGCTTCACTCAGAAGGGACGCACTTTTGGAGAAGAACAAGTCAGAGACCCCCATTTGTGTACGGAACAGGGCCTCTGGCTAGCGATAAGATGACGAGGGAACAAGTGTCACTCCGCTCCCTCCCTCCTTGCCTCTCACTCAGTTACAAAGGCTGACATCACCATTAACCATATGACCACAGCTACACATTACCATTAACCATATGACCGCAGATACACTTACCAGGACCACCTGTAGAGACAGTGGCTACCACCGCCTGCGAGAGCTAGCAGAGCTGACATCACTAGAACAACAGTGGCTGTGCTCCTGATCACTTTAAGATAACGACCACTGCCGTAACCATTGCTTTTATTGCTCGTCATGTAGAAATGTCCCACTCGTTATCTCACAAGCCCTGAGATGAAGCTCTACAACTCCAGGACTGAACTCAGCTAATCAATATGCATATGATGTGGATAGATGAAGAGGGGGAGAAGGAGGGGAAAGTGTGTGTGTGTGCGCGTGTGTTTGCGTGTGCACTTTCAAGTGTTTATGTGCATGCGGGTGAACTCAGTCTCTTGGGAGAACAGGATAACTGCAGCCTTGAGCATTTGCATTCCTGTAGAACCCAATCATCTTCATTTGGATTTCCAAAAAATCAGAGGGAGACTAAAAGAGAGAGACTGTATCTCTCCGCCGGAGTCCTGGAGTTCGCTGCCCAGGAAATACGAAGCTCATTTGCAACTGACAGAGAGCCTTATGTACTTCCACCTTCCCTCCATAAACACTCCACATTAGCATAGCCGTTCGTGCACAAGTTCATAAAGCCCTATAACTGCCGACACTTAAGTAACAAAGCCTGGCATCTTTGAAGTTGACCCGGCCGCTGTGGCATATTGGATCGAATCCTCTCCCCTTCTTCTTTGTGTTTGTTGTCACACGCTAACCAGTTCAGTAAAAAGGCACCATTTGAGGTGTGTTGTACAGTGTAGAGAGCAAACGCTGAGTGCGGTCCTGATAGCTTGTGCATTCTGCCCACGCCACACATTTCCTTCTAAGCCTCTGTTGCTCAGACATAGGACGTCTAAAAGCGCTGTTTGGCTCTTTTAAGCGGAGACACAGATTGCATTTGAATGCACTTTGATATGACAGAGGGGCCGTTTGTGACTTGTGGCGGCTGTTTGAGTTGCCAGGGCCCTTTGACGTCACTGTAAGGGGCTTAGGAAGCATGCAGCCTGGGCTCCATGACAGGGTGTGTGGTGCGTGGGTGGAGCACTATCCTCACATCTAAACGCAGATTAACAGACAGAATAACTAATAAAGAAACTGACTTTAAAGAAACATTCTGCCGTCTATCTGTGAGTTTTTTTACTCAGCTAAAACTTTTCCTGGGTTAACGTTGTTTGTCTTTGACACCCTTCAAAGACTGAATGACAGACCAAGGGATACTGTTGACCCAGCAAGTCTGAATCGAGATTAGTAAAGACAGAAGGTGTGTATAAATCTAGAGCCTTTTCCCTGTTACAGATCCCACTGCCTTCTCCACCCCCCCCCCCTTCCAATCTCTTTTCATCCCTCCCTCCCTCCCTCTCTTCTGCCTGTCTTTTTTCCGTTCCATCCCTCCCTCTCTAACCCAGGCTGGGTAAATGTCAGAACAAGCTGCAGCTCTTCCCAGAACACGCAATGGGAGACAGACCAACCCCATCGCCTTGGCAACCCCTCTGTTCTCGCCTCAAAAGGAGAGGCAAGGGAGGAGAAGAAAGGGGCTTTTATACTCCCGACCTCCCTACATCCCCCTTGTTCTAGTCCCCCTCCTGAAAGCCCAGGTTCTGGCACATATGGAGGGGCTCCCAGGCCTCAGCCGGGCAGGAGAAGGAGAGTGAGGGAGGGAGAGAAATGATGGAAAAGGGAAGGAGGAGACGGGCTGTTTCAAGGGGCTGGTTCTCTAGTTGTCTTTGAGGAGGATGACATTTCACACCCGTGTGGTACATCTTATGCTTTCTTTTCCTGAAATACTTTCATTTGACCCAAAATACTTTTCTTTGATCCGAACAAAGGCCCATATGGTGGGTTTGTTTTATCGTTGGCTGATGCTATAGGTATATATCTACACATCATTTTATTATTTTGCTTTCATTTAACCAGGCAGGTGCTATCAATTGTGATTTGCAATGATGACCCAGCAAGAGGCAGAAGACTACAGAAAACGGGATGTGTCTCTGTGCATGAAAGGTTTTGTGAGGTGTGTTTATTGGCATGTATATAGTACACATTTTTCTTTACTTAAGTTGAGTGTTTTTAGTTACACCAGTGGCACCAACCAACTGTTCATTTAATTCTTCTAGTTATCAATACGTTCTGCATATTATGTCATGTTTTATACGACAATGAACATTTACAGTTAATGGTAAGAGTAAAAACAAATATCATTGAGTTTGGCAGCATGACATACAGATAAAGCTGATACATTGCAACAATGGGATTTCCCTGAATAACTTGACCCTTTTGTTTGATGGCATGTTTGGCCTGAGGGTGGCTCTGCTCTCTCCTGTAAAGGCTGTCATGGAGCTTTCTTTCCCTGCGTAAAGGGAGCCTATATTTCTCCATCAGTCCCTACTTGCCACTTTAAACCTACTATCAGACTTGGACGAGTATGAAAAAATACACAATAACAACAGTTATCAGGAAACAATTTCACCTAAAATATGGTTCAATTCGCATACAATGTTTTTATTTATATTTTCAACGGAAAGTATCAGCCTGATAACTGAATACAATGGCAATGCAACCAGTTTGCAAACAACGACTAGAAACTGTGTTTTGTAGTCGTTCTAGTCGTTTCATACTCAATATTGTTAGCAATGATTTAGTTATCTATGAAAATTAACTAGATAGACAATGAACTGAAAATGCAAGCCAACTACATTTCCTTGTTGCCTAAAGCAACAGATGATATTTTACTGGGCGAGACAGGTGCAACAAATAACCTGTAAAGCATCTTGCCTGTATTTCCAGAAATCTATGTATACTGAGTGAAAAACATTTCCTTCTCTTTTTTTCCTAAAAAGATGATTTTCTGTCAGAATGAAGTGGGCACACCACAGCAACAGAACGGTGAACGTGTGTATCATAAAATGTAAGTAGAACACTGATTGGCCAGCTCCTCCTTCTCTATTCTGCTGATTGGCCAGTTCAAATTCCTGATGACATCATCTTCCAAAAAATATTTAAAATGGTCTGTTTGAGGTAAAAAAAAAATATATATTCACCATTAACCTCCTAGATAATGTATGGAAATAATACATATTATTATATTTATATCTATATAAAATGAATCAACAAGAACTATGTTTGAATATGAACTGAATAGGGACTATACTATTAATAGTAAGAAAAGAATACCCCAAGTGCTAAATTAAAATCAGGTAGTGCAACAGCCGTTTCTCTTATGTTTGTTACTCGATTAGCTACAAATAAGCAGGGGCAAAAATGGTTGCAATAATTATTGCCATACCATTCAGGGTTCCTGGAATTCAGGTGGCCCTAATAGTTTTGTTTAGTCCTTCTAGTCATGGTAACATTTTGAAAATTAGCAGTTAAACTACACTGTCACTTGGTGAAATTAGTAGAGTGGCATTAATGGAATATAACACTGGCTAAATGGGTAGAGTTGGTTAAATCTGACAGAAAGCATTTGCTGTGTGTTTGCTTTTGATCTAGCCTTGATAAAAAGCAACCACACAGCAGACAGACACAAAGAAACACAGACAGACCCACACATCTTTCTGTTTGTCTTTTACATCAACATTCACCTTGCACTGCCCATCATGACATTCATTTATTAAAGCTAAAATACTGAAATTCTTTCTATTAAAACGTCACTGTTAATGTAGATCATGAATTAATTCCTACCATATCAGATGGTCCCAGGTCCTCATCTGAAAAACCCCTGTATACAGGGTTATGCCGCTAAGGTTAAACTGGTCGGCTCATTTTCTGCCCACATGTTGCGATGCGTTGACAAACCAAACAAGGAGCTGAGGCTGAAAAAACAAAAAAATGACTACTCTTGTTTTGTGGGTCAAGCAGCACGACCCTCTAATGAGACAATTTTATAACGGAAGACCAGAATTTGCCTGTACCGAATATATTTTTTTTTCTGAGATGTGTAATTGTGTATCTTTAGTACCTAATTTAAACAATGGCATGTCAACTCATCTAGTCAGATGAAGACATATTAATTTTAGATGAGCTGAATAAAGTGAACAAATAGGTGTTGGGCTTTAAACTGACACCAGCAAGAGCCGAGATTTCTGGGAAAATAATATGTAAATATTTCCTGTTCCTGAAAGTTGCGTATTTCAGCTGTAAATGGTAACCATTCATGTGTACCATTGCCATTATGTTTCAAAATGCAATGTCTTGTAAAACCTTTATCAACCCATGAACCCATGTAGTGGAAGTGTAGGCAGAATATGTGTTGTGCTCATGAGGGTGTACCTATTTATGCATGATGAACAGTGTGCACATATTGGGTTTGTGTGTTCTTTTATAACGTTTTTTGCATGTGGGTAAAAACAGGCGTGTGCGGGTCCATTCATGTGTGTGTTTAGGTGTGTGTGTATTTGTTGGTGTGTGTGTGTTAATGTGTATTTCCAATCCAGTGCATGGCTATGCCGGTCAGTGTGTGTTTCGGTGTGTGTTTGTTGGTTTGTGTGTGTGTTAACGTGTATTCCCATTCCAGTGCATAGCTATGCCGGTGTGTGTTTCGGTGTGTGTGTGTTAACGTGTATTCCCATTCCAGTGCATGGCTCTGCTGATGTGTGTTTCGGTGCGTGTGTGTTAACGTGTATTCCTATTCCAGTGCATGGCTATGCCGATGTGTGTGTGCCCGTTTGTTCAGCTTGCCCATGACCCCTACCTCCTTGGGGAGGTCCATGTCTTTCATGTCCCTTCTTCTACTCTCCACTGAAAATGGGTCAAAGGATAAACGAGCAACGACCCCGCACTCAGGTTAGATTCCTTTTTTGATGTAGGGTTAGTATTAGGGTTATGGTAAATGTTATACATTAAGGTTCATGTTTATGAATTAGGATTAGGTTTAGATGTATTTTTTTGCTGACGATCTGTGAATAATGGTCATACTACAAGTTATGATTAGGGTTTAAGGGAAACACAGCCACCTAAAACTGTCTGCTGTTCAATCCCTAAGCATGAAATGTTGGCCCTATTGCTACAATAAAGGATGTGTTCTCAATCATACACACTATACAAGGTAAAAGATTGAAACTATGTTCAATTGAATTGCTTACACAGACCTTATTAGCTAATAAGATGATCCCTTACCGAGATGTACAGTTGTTTTTAAATAACATAATTTCAGACAGGATACGTCACATCTTGTTTTAACAATTTCATAGAAAAACAGTGTGCAACAATTCACTTAAGAATTCTTAGAGTTAGGCTCCGTGACGGTGTAGGAAAGAGTGGACCAAAATGCAGGTAGGCAGTTTGCACGAATAGGGTTTATTGTCCCTATTGTAGTCACGGTAAGTGTACACGACAACTTCCGTATTGAGAACAAGCGAATAATCAATAGGTACGGAGTCACTCTAAAGTTCAACAGCACATACGTGCTGACACACAACACATATGACAATACCGAACGAAGAGACAAGACACACGAGGGATTAAATGCACAGGTAATGAGGGCCAGCTGTAGGGAATCAAGGTGGGATGCGTTCACAGGACATGGGGAACAGGACAAACATGAACGATGGTGCCTAGAAGGCCGGCGACGTCGAACGCCGGGGGGCTACGCGGACAGGGGAGTGGCCGCCAGTAGGCGGAGACGTGACAGGCTCACCGCCATCGCATGATACCATAGTACTAATTACAAAATAAATGAACAATATAATAATAATAAGGTATGCAGTACTAAATTCCCCCCAAAAGGAAACATAATCAAACAGGTGGAGGCTAGGGTGGTCGGGGGGTTTAACAACTCTATGCTAGTAAGACTCTGTTTCATTAAAATAATAAAAACACAGTTGATACAGCTTCCTAGTGGGAAGTACCTTAGTTCGGCAAGCACAACCCTGGTACATAATCCTACACATTGGCTTACTGAGTTGTTGTGAAACCCAATGAGCCATACAACCAGTCTTTTTAGGGAATTAGTTCATTAGATTCTGACAGAGCAGTGGACCGGATTTGAAACCAGGCTGCAGCAGTACTGGAGGCAACAGCTTAGACCATTGGACATCTCCAGGCCACACCAAACAATTCTTGAGTGACAACCAGCATGTACGATTAGCTTTCCATACAGACATCGAACACACCCACTAGCCTATACTCCGGTCGCCACTGGGCTTCACATCCAATCCATCCCTAGCTTAGCTCCCCTCTCTCTGCCTATGGTTTGTCCTTGCACATTACATCACTTACAAAGCCCTAGCCTGGCAGAGTGTCGTGGATTTGTAACTCGACAGAGATTCCATTAGGAATGGATTGCATTTCAGCGTCTTTCTGGCTCAACTCTGTCTCCAAGGCCCTTCCAAGTAGGCTATATTTTTGGACCAGCTTTGCCCCCTCAAATGGGGAGAGAATCAGCCAAACTGGACTTTTGAGGGCTTATGGAGGGTAGTTGACAAATATGAAGGGTGGTGGTTGGGGGAGGGGCGATGATGGTATACTAGCGGGAACGTCCTCCTAAGCTTTCTCAGTCCCTTGGGTCCCTGAGCACATGGTATCCGTGGGGCACTGTGAGTGCGGGTGCGCACGCTGGCTTTTCTGTCCGTGCATACTGGACTGGTTGGACGTGTGCGCTCGCGGGACTTAAGCCAGAAAGAGAAAGGCAACCACGGCTCCAGTCATAACATCACGGCCCTGTCGAGGTGTGAGGCCCGGGGCTAGTGCAGGGCGGGGGGGCTGGGGAGGGAGGTCCTCCATAGATAAAAGCTGCAGGCCCCCCTGCCGGGGTTGTGATGCTACCATCTGGACATTCCCTCGGAACCCCCCCCCTCCCCTTGAAACATGCTGGGCCAAGGAGTGCCTTGTCACAGTGATGGAGATGCTTCTGTTAAGACACATTGGTGTCCCCATGCCAGTGTCCCCTTTATTACCCGCAGTCACCAACCCCCTGCGGAGTCTGCACATTCCTCCAACCCCCTCCGCTCTTCCCCACACCCTCCAGCTAGCTACAGTCTACCTGCCCGGGTATTGTTGGACTGCTCCCGGGTAGGGGTGAGCCCGGGGGACTTTTATTCGTCATCCTTTCAGGAGTGTGTGTGTGTGGAACCATAATGACAGATACACCAGGGCTTATTTCAGACAGGCTGACATAAAAAGCCCCCGCCACAGCCGAGGGAGTCTGGCGAGGAGCGCGAGGGGGGTCGGTCAGGGAGGACGTTGGGTTGCTGCGGTCCTATTGACGGAGCGGCGTTCTCGGTTTCACGGGCTCACAGGTTTTGATTATCACATGTCTTTAACGGTAGGAGGCTCGTGTGAGGTATGCCCGGGAAAATGACCTGGCACGCCGGCGCTTTGTTAGCTGAGCACACGGCGGACGGGGCCACTCTGCTCTACCACGGCCAGGTAAACAAGCCTTAGTCAGGGGGGACAGAATAAGGAGGGAGCGGGGTTGTAGCTGGAGCCCCCTCAACCATGCACACAAACAGACACACGCTGTTCGGGGGACACCTTGACGATGTGAAGAGAATTGAAAGAGAGACTAATTCAGACCACACTGATCAAACAGAGCCTGTGTGCCTATTTCGTTCATTCACAGAATCGCTAGGGCATTTTGGGATCTTAATTAAAAACAATATGGTTAAATGTAATGTGGTATGAATTCTAATGAAAAAAGTATTATGACAGCTTAATAACATAAAATAATGTGTTACATCACAATGACATATGACTTTATGTACAGTGATGAGCTCCAGACCGGTCAGAGGGCCCATGATGACCCCTGTCCACCATCAAATGTGTTTACAATGGACACGCGAGCGTCGGAACTGCACTGGAAAAAGGTGGTCTGGTGTGAGTCCCATTGTACGTGTGCTCCAGTTACCTGGGGAAGTGATACCAGGATGCATTGTGAGAAGAAGCCAGGGGAGGGAGAGTGATGCTCTGGCCAATGTCCTGCTGGGAAACCCTGGGTCCAGGCATTTATGTGGAGGTCAATTCAACAAGTGCCACCTACCTAAACATTGTTGCAGACCAGGTCCACCCCTTCAAGGTAACGGTATTCCCAGATGGAGGGGCCTCTTTCAGCAGGATAATGCGCCCTGCCACACTGTACACATTGTTCAGCAATGGTTTGAGGAAGATGATGGAGAGTTCAAGGTGTTTGACTGCAAATTCCCCAGATCTCTATCAGATTGAGCATCTGGGGCATGTGCTGGATTAACACCGCCATAATAATCTAACATCATATCTGTAGAATACCAGAATAACGCATTACATTGTCTCTTATATACCTTGCATTGAATTACTGACTTACTGAATTCTACTGACACGATAGAAAACATGCAAGAGAAGATAGACAGTGGAGAAATCTGAAGAACTTAGTATTTGTTTAAAGCGGTGTTACATGGGTTATCAGTTTGAAGTTTTGTAATAAAAAAACACATCAAACCTGTTCATATTCTCATAAAACAGAAAAATTAGTTTAATAATGTTTGCCTCAGCATCTGTAAAATGCACAATTGCGTCTTGTGGGAAGGCATTTTCTGAACGGAATGCATCTTAGTGGTTAGTTCATCTGATCAAAGGGTTTCTAGATCAAATAACCTAGCCTGCAAATTGATGTTAACCCTAATTGCTCCCAGGTTGCAGCTGTAAATGAAAAGTTTTCCGTCAACCTACCTGAAGAAAAAGCCTAGATAGGTCTGGGAAAAGGTCCAGCCAAATGCTTCACAAGGTATAGGATGGTGCTTCACCTTGTGAGATTATGATCCCAAACACATAGCTAAAGCAACCAAGGAGATGTTCTGTTCCAAAACTTGAAACAGTTTTGATATGCCAAGCACCTGAACTGAATCCAATAGCACAACGCCTTCCCCCTGTGGAAGACAGATAAACATGACACATTTATTCAAGATGTTTATTTGTCCAAAACAACCAAACTAGTTTCAGTGTCCAAGTACTTATAGACGGTACTGTACGTACTTACACAGACATCATTGGCAGATGGATGGTCTCCATTAGGGATGAGCAGTACCCTTTCTGTCATAACAAACACAGCAGTTGTAGTACAGACCAATCCCACCCCAAAAATGTTTTTAAACAAAAAGTTGATTATCAGAATTTCAACAATTTCAGAGTGTTATGTTGACCCAAACATCCTAGTAGACACTTTAAGACAATTTAATCCACCTCTACAGTACGTTTCTCAGACAGTAGAGTGATGTTAATCCAACTCTACAGTACATTACTCAGACAGTAGAGTGATGCTAATCCAACTCTACAGTACGTTACTCAGACAGTAGAGTGATGTTAATCCAACTCTACAGTACATTACTCAGACAGAAGAGTGATGTTAATCCACCTCTGCAGTATATTTCTCAGACAGTAGAATGATGTAAATCCAACTCTACAGTACAGTACTCAGACAGGAGAGAGATGTTAATCCACATCTACAGTACATTTCTCAGACAGTAGAGTGATGTTTATCCAACTCTACAGTACATTACTCAGACAGGAGAGTGATGTTAATCCACCTCTACAGTTTATTTCTCAGACAGTATAGCTACAAAAGCAACAATAGTCAGTTTTTCCTTTTCCTTCTTCTCTGTGTTTTTCAGTCTTTCTTCCTTATGTTTTTCATTTATTCACATTAACAAATACACAGGAGCTACTGTGCTGCCAAATCACAGCGGAGCTCATTTTGCAAACTTTAATGTGCCTAGCTACACGTACTGCTTTTTGTGCATTAATTGATAATTGAATGACTCTCGCCATGTAATCAATTAGTCAACTCTGACTCCAGGCAATTAATTGGCTTGTGCCAGAGAGAGCAGAAGAGACTGAGCAGAGCTGTGAGAAACCAACTGCCTGTAGAAGTGCAGATGGGCATTCAGAGAATGTACATTTTGTATCTGCCTTTAAGCCACTGATTACTTTCCGGTTTCTAAGAAAGTCATTGTTGCTTAGGATGAAACCTTGCTGACTCTCCTCAAGCCGGACTTGGGAACTGACTAGGGCAGAAATGGATGCATTGATGAACAGAAAACACACAGTGGGAGTTTCTCTCTCTGATTTGACCATGTTCTTTCAGAGACACACAGGCAAGCTATCTTTATTCATCACTCGGCCTTCACCTAAAACATTCTTGGCCACCTGCTGTCCACTGTTTCTTGTAACCTGCAAGCGGATAGAAAAGTATTGGAGAGCGGAGGGAGGGACCAACAGTGGGGTATTGATCCAACCCCTATCTAGATTTTATTCTGTCCTCATGCCTTTTCAATCAGTTGACTTCCATTCAAGCCAATTAAGCCAGTGTGACCCTCCGTGAATGAGTGATGCTTGACTAAGTTCCATTGGCTCCACAACCCTCCCGGGGGCCCCAGCAGAGGCTGCTTGGCTGTGCACAGGCAGGGGCTAATAGGCCCGAATAGTGCTGGATAAAGGGAGAAGGGTTTAAGACCAGGATGTAACCATCTGCTTTTGTGGTGGTGAGCATCAAAGCCCTGAAGGAACCCAGTTGGGACCCTCCTTTCAGAGCGAAAAACCCTAAACAGGGGCTTCGTATTTCACCAGCCGGGACACAGCTAGCCAGGCAAGGAGGCCTTTTGAGAGACATTGCACACCCTCTATTCTCTCTAGCTCTCTTTCTGTTTCCCTCGGCCTGGCTTCTATAGGGCTGAAAGTGAGAGAGAAGAAAGTAAACTCTCATGATTAATTCTGGGAATGTGGGTATAAATCAGTAGGTTTGACCCAGTGAACCTGGACCATTCTCCTTTATTTCGTAAAACAGGGGGGGGGGGAGTAGCATCTAGGCGTATTGAGTGTCCTGGAGAAATGGGTCAGTGTGTAGTGTGGCTCCTTAAACATCCTTGCAGGGAGATTAATTATTGAAGAGACTAATACTACATTTGCCTGGCAGCACGACTCCTTCTCTCTTCCACTGTGGTGGCTACATGGCCAGTCTGCCCCTCCTTCCCTCTGGATCTTGTTGACTCTCTTCTCCACCCTGGAATGGTCTTAACCGTCTCACCTTTCTCCATCCATATATTGCACTCCTTCTCTGGCTCAAAAGTAAGCAATGGAGAGTTCTGGAATGGCCAAGTCATGATATCATGGATAGAATACATTATTTTTTAGTTCAATTACATCACCCTTATCTATAGATATTGTTAGAAAGATGATCAAATGTTGATTTGTTCTTATATCTTAAAAATGACTTAAGTATTTTATGGGGTGTCCTAATTTTTTCACATGACTGTAATTCCCTCCCACCTTGTTCTCACTCCGTCTGTAACTGTTCCCCATCTATATCCCTCCCACCTTGTTCTCACTCTGTCTGTAACTGTTCCCCATCTAAATCCCTCCCACCTTGTTCTCACTCCGTCTGTATTTGTTCCCCATCTATATCCCTCCTACCTTGTTCTCACTATGTCTGTAACTGTTCCCCATCTATATCCCTCCCACCTTGTTCTCACTCTGTCTGTAACTGTTCCCCATCTATATCCCTCCCACCTTGTTCTCACTCTGTCTGTAACTGTTCCCCATCTATATCCCTCCCACCTTGTTCTCACTCCGTCTGTATTTGTTCCCCATCTATATCCCTCCTACCTTGTTCTCACTATGTCTGTAACTGTTCCCCATCTATATCCCTCCCACCTTGTTCTCACTCTGTCTGTAACTGTTCCCCATCTATATCCCTCCCACCTTGTTCTCTCTCTGTCTGTAACGGTTCCCCATCTATATCCCTCCCACCTTGTTCTCACTCTGTCTGTATCTTTCCTGCACTCTGCCCTTCCTAAACTTTACCCTTCCTTTACTTTTCTCTATCAATCCTTTATTCACTCCTCTCTATCTCTCTGCCTAACATGATCTCCCTCTTCCCCCTTCACTCTATCACCATCTCTCTTCTTCTACTTGTCAGTATGTTGTCCATCCGTCATCGGAGTGTTTATGCGCAAGGTGGCAGGAGTGGAGAAACCAGACCAGCGAAATGATGGCAGTGCTGATGGAAGAGAGCCAGAAGTAGCAGTTGCTGTTCCGGTATTTCCAGGTGCTGCTCCCTCTCACAAAACTATCTTTGCCTCCAGGTAGCATATGGCTTCAAGACTGTTGTGTTCACTGCTCTCCCACACATCACTCTGTGTCCATCTCCATCTTCCACTTACTCACCCGCTCTCTCATTCTCCCTCCCTCCTTCATATCTGCTATGTCTTTCTCTCCCCGGTTATTTCCCCATATTTCCTGTCCTCCTGTCACCGCACACGCAGCCTTCTCTCCCTGTTCTATTTTACCCATCCACACTTCGGTGGCATTGGCTGTGGGGAATGACACTGGCCATGGCAGTTGGTGAGACTGAGGGAGGCAGTTGAGCAAGGCTTCAAGGCACAGTCATTAGTTAAATATTAGCCAGACTCTGTTATAATCCCTTAACAGTGAAGAGGGAGTTCGTTTGGGGGAGGGGTGGCAGCTGTGTGGCAGGAAACACACAGGAGCACACTATAAACAAATTGAAACGCACACACAATCCTGTCCTCAAACACAGCCCCCACCAGCGCCCACAATAGTCTGCCACAGATGGTTTTCCCTTAATAATACCTAATGACACCTGTGCCTATGACCAACCCCTGGAGAGGGGCCATATAACACTCTAGCTGAACACTGGAACAGACAGAAGGTGTTGTTTCAACAGTTACCAGGCTGTAAAACACCAGCCTTGATGTCGACTGTGAGGAGGTGACTCCCGGATGCTGGCCTTCTAGGTAGAATTGCGAAAAAAATGCCAGGCCAATGAAAAGAAACGATGGGCAAAAGAACACAGACGCAGGACAGAGGAAGACTGGTGAAAAGGGACAGCATCCCAGAATTGCCTGAAACTTGGAACTTGTCCTCAAACGTTTCCATTTGGAATCTCAAAGGAGTCACATTTAACATGTCATTAGGGTAACTCTGAGGGAACTTCAATCTTACTGTGGCTGTCTATTAAAAACCTCCCAGCACCTGTCTTTACTCAAACTCCACTAAGAGACCTTATAGCTTCATATCTTTCCTCAGAGTTTGTTCATCTAGAGGAGCACAAATGAAGTAAACACATTCACTTACTTTTACTACAAACATTTTCTACAAACATTAAAAAAGAGAGAATAAAATGCTTGAGACGTAACACTCCCCACTACATAGAAACTGTGTACAGTTCTTAAAGAATTATCTCACTTGCAACACAAGGGCCCTATCGGAAAAGTGGCGCACTGTACCTCAAAAGGTATTGTCCAAAACTATCAATATCTGTAAGCTTACACATAAACATAAAAATAAAGTGTCAGGAGTTTTTCAATACGCCATGGCAGATAGGTGGCATTATATAAACAAGCATCTCAACAATATCTACCATTTTATTCTTCTATTCTATTCTATTCTATCTTCACCTGGCCATTTCATTACAGAAAAATCTAAAGGCTCAAATTGGGAAGAAGTCATAAATCTTATTACCTATAAACATGGTGGCCGGAATGGGAATTACTTATATGACAAATTGTTTGCTGACCCATAATAGCTGTGTGCTGAGTTCAAATTTTTCATTACCAGAATTTTTGTTTGGTCCATTTCAGCAATGGGGTTTGTAAATTATTAAAGCTGAGATGAATCTATATCGATAAGTATGTTTATATTACGTATTCACCAGGACCAATTCTGGACCCTAAGGCACAGACGTTTTGCCAACAAGTGTCTTTTCAGTCAATGTTTTAGAATCCGATCCATTTGTAACATTGTTCTGTTCTTGTGTTGTTTTAGTTTAGTTTATTATTTTATTTAAAAAAGAAATCCTCTTTCGGCTCTTGTGTCCTGCCTCCTGCAAGCAAAATTACATGTAGATCAGCTTGTGGGTGAGATAGAGCGAAACCAAATACATCTTCTTACTCCTACTTCCAATTTGTAAGGAATTCATTTATAAGTGCATCTACTGGAGTGGATTTTCCATCTTGACCAACTTCTCCAAGCTTACCTTTTTCCTTGATAGCGTGGCTTGTGTGGGTCATACGGTGAAACAGAACACACCCACTACATCTTAATATCTTACATTGATGGATGCATTGCCAGTTTCCTTTCTAAATGGCGCTGCCAGCACAAACAGAAAAATAATGAGGGCGAAAAGAATCACAAGACCAAGTTTCATCACACCCGCGAACAGCTGGACTCGTTAAGGAGGGTTTGTCCTGACATATGGGCTTCATAAACCCCATTCACTTTGAGCCACAATGCGGAATTCGTGTTACAGCAAAGAGTAGCCCCACCATTTCAAGGTGGACGTCTTCCATTTTGACATATTTGACATGGTCACAGTGTGCCCTTCAACACCTCTCCCTGGAGCATATTTCCCATAAAAACAAAAGTATATTCCGTCCAAACTTAGTTTAACTGGCACATATGAACCTATTTTATTTGAACATCCGATATTAATTAAAGTTAAAAATATTCCTTCCATATTCTTCATACCGCTAATAACCGTTTTACACTTTACACTAATGCAGCACATGGTGGAAAAGTCTTCTCTTATCTAATTGGCTGTGGTAGTAGAGAAATACACCAGCTGTCTGGATTCATAATCACTTCATGGTAATATGTAGAGATCAACTAATCTGGTGGGTTATTTATATGGGTTTGCATTAGAATCATGCTTAGTTTAGCACACAAATGCTTTAATCTCTCGTTAGTACTGTTTTAAAGAAATCAAGTGGTAAACAGGCAGATAATACTTATCATTGTTACAATCATAAAACGTGGAATTGCGTACGTGAGCTGACATTGTGTACAATGTTTACTAATGAGCTAGCACTAACATTATCTAAAGCTTTTGTATCTACACATGTATGCTGTTGACTCAACAATATATATGTCAGCGGCCAGTTAAATCACTAAAACCCTGAACAAAGAATTGCTGTCAGTTCTAGAATGGGTGGTTCAAAATTAACCAGTTCGGAAGATATCCAAGAGCATTGTATTTGGAAGTCTTTTCATATATGCTAAACCTCAGTTTATCCTTAAAAGAAATGGGATGAACACAAAATGCTGGATTAATAAGAAAAGAGCATGAGACACTAACATTATTTTACGTCAGATGACAGATAGGCGCAAACATCCCATTTACCTTTTCTCTTCATGGAGGAACACAGGTTCTGCCAGGGGCTTCAGAATAACATAGTGCACATCCCTGTCCCCCTTAGAGGCCTGCTCATGAGAGACCCTGCCTACTCTGTCTGTTTCAATCAAGGAGCTCATTCCAATCATTCTGGAGGGTACATAGGACTAGCCAGAATTATTGACACCTCTCTCAAGCCCTTTGGGGTCAAGGTCAGGCGGGGGTGTTCCTCTCCCAGCAGCACGGGAATCCACCCAGACTCCACCCATGTGCGTATTAGTCCAGGAGGTTGACCGCCGCAGAGAAAAACTATGACGTGGGCGACTGTGAGTTACTGGCCGTGAAGTCGGCACCGGTGGGGACCCTGATCCAAGGGCACCTGGGAGCCATTCGCCGTCCTGACGGATGGTCCGAACCTGGAACACATCAGGACGGCGTGACGCCTCAACTCCAGTGGACTGTTTTCTTCGGGCGCTTCCAGTTCACTCTGACAATACCGATCAGGGACAAAGAATGTCTGGGTGGACGCACTGGCCTTCACGACCAACGCGCAGACCTACCGAACGAACCTCCCTTCATGTCTGATTCATATAACGTGGGTCCTGTCTTCTGGGACATCAGTGCTGACACTTGACACGCAGGGAGACAGGACCACGCACCAGCGAGCTTGGAAGGTTCCTACGGTCCTACTGCCAAGAATGTCCTGGTTAGTGGACATGTTTTCTTCCCTGAGCGCGGGTTACGCCCAGAATTCCCTGCTCTATTCCTCCACATGTCTAACCGGCACAAGATGCGGGAATCAGCACACCCCACTGACACCTGCACCACATTACTAATTAGGATGTTTATTTATGTTCCTACTTTTCACCCGCATGTCATTTGAGTCTGAGACCATGTGGTGGTGTGGTTTATAATTAAAAATATACCTTGTTATCTGAAAGTACCAAAACCAAATGTATTGACTATTGCTGTTGTCAGATTCTGGGCGTGAGAAAGTTAACACAACACCGTGTAAGGTTTCTATGCTGGCTAACTTTGAACCAAGAGCAGTAGATGGTGTTGGGCCCATTACTGGTGGGTCCCACACAACCAACTTACACATCCTGTCTGAACCTCCTGATAGGAGTTGTCCATGTGACTGTCATAGGCTCTATGAATTAACCCAAGGACCATAGGTTTGAACATACTATTGTGAAAATGTGTGTATACTCATGTTAAAAAACACAACACAGAGGAATGGTACTTCGCTGTCTTGCGCAATATGAGATACGGTAGAGCAAACATCTATAATCTATTATTGAGAGGCCCAGGCAGCTTAATAAGTGTGTGTGTTGCCAGGAACTCAAAAAGGGGACATAATACCAGGGCATATAAGGGTGGGGCAAAGAATACACTTATATGATTGGAAGACAGCCAGAGAGTAGAGAGGAGGTTTGCTCTAATATATACGATGCAAAAACAAAGACATTTTGGAGCACATGTAATAACTATGGGGGTCAACATGTTAATAGTGAAATAATTTTCCCCTGACCTGTATGGTTTATGAATTGAAAGTATACAGAAGCCAATGCCATCAAACTCTAATAATATGCTAGGTCCGTTTACATATTGACACAGAGAATGGATAGGGCTGAAATCAAGATGGCAAATCAAGACCTGCCTTAGCAGTTTTCACAATACAGATTTTTTGAACGCCAAATACACTGCTCCAAAAAATGAAAGGACTTAAATCACACATCAGGTCTCGATGAGCAAAATTTTGTGATTCAATAAGAACAGTATTACGTGACAACGGATAATGGAAACCAAAATCACCAACCGATTGAGGGATGGATTCAAACTATCACAATTGAAAATCAAAGCAACTCAATGTGTATGCCCCCCCCACGCCTGTATGCACAACAATGCCAGGGCATGCTCCTGATGAGACCACGGGTGGTGTCCAAGAGGATCTTCTCCCAGACCTGGATTAGGGCATTCATCTGCTCATGGAACGTCTGTGGTGCTACTTGACGTTGTCGGTTGCACCAATACATAACATCCTAGAGGTCCTCAATTGGATTCAGGTCTGTGATCAAGAGGGCCAGTGAATGACATCAATATCGTCGCCATCCAGAAACGGCCTACAAACTATGGCCACATGAGGCCAGGCATTGTCCTGCACCGGGAGGAACCCAGGGCCCACTGCACCAAGTTAAGGTCTGATGATTGGTCTGAGAAATTCATCCCAGTACCTATCAGCAGTCAGGGTACCGTTGGCTATCACATGGAGGTCTGTGTGGCCCTCCAGGGATATGCCTGCCAGACCATCACTGACCTACTGCCAAATTGTCAAGTCTGTCACATGTGCTCAATGTGAACCAGGTCTCATCTGGGAAGAGAACTGGGTGCCAATGGCGGCCCTGCCAATAATGGAGTTCTCTGGTGAATGCCAGTGCTGGGCTATAAGCACAGGTCCTACAAGAAGATGACTTTGTGTAATACTGTGAAGATTAAGCGCTTGTCTATTTGTTTTGGGCTGTGTATGTATTTGACTACAAACTTGAATAATAATGGCAACACTTGGTGAATTGCCATTTTCTTCCTCCATCTCAATCAATATGCATAATTAAGCTTATTGATTAACTATCCGGCAGTTGACTTGTTTTTATGAGGCAAGGACTTGTTGCAGAAGGGCAACAAGCAGAATAAATTACATGAATGGTTTCTTAGCTGCAATACATCCTAAAATGCCATTCCTGTAATTTGTCTCCTCAAAAATTTTTATTTGGTGCCGGATGACTTTACCAGATGCTGAGCAGGAACTTCACTGGATTAACCAACTATTTTCGGTGAAAATAATAAAATATACAGTTCATACTTACAAGGATGAGCATTCATTACTAGCCAATGGTAAACTTGTTTCACTAAGTAGTTCAAACCAAACCTTGTTTTCCTACTGTATGCTTATTCAGAATAATTTGTATTAGTGAGGATGTTATTTTAGTGTCTTACTGTAAAATATCCTTCTCTGTGACTTCAGTGACTTCATTCCTTCAATCAATCATAGATGTGTTAATTTATTAGCAATATGAAACACAGAATATTAGTGTCCACTGAGATGTTCTGGGGTCAATATGCAAATTCATTTTTTTGCTGCCACTGTGCATTTCATTGTCTGTGTATTTACTCATAAACTGTCATGTGAAAATATTAGTACACCCCACAAAATATTTTGCTATTTCTTAAGAAATATTCACTTCTTTCAATCAATATCTGTAGATAGAGGTCATGTAATAGCACCAAAAACAATAACATTTAATCCATGATAGCATTTATTTAACAATACATTTACTTAGATGCCATTTTCTACTGAGGGAAAAGTGAAGACACCCTATGTCCTAATAGCTGGTATTGCACCCTTTGGCGGAAATAACCTCAATAAGAGTTTCCTCAGTAGGAAATGGCATCCTATAACTGTCTACCAGTCGCTGACATCGACATCATTTAAGGCTAAAGAAAATGTTTCTTTTGGAGAAAGAAAGATCAAATTTGTTGATCAGTTTTAGATTCGGCTGAACAGTTCTGGCATTCATTTCAACTTGTCCATTCCCAGAAACACTGCAGCATGTGACATGAAACCATCGGACTCTTCCATCCTCAGCCATCAGCAAGCACACACACACTCTCCAATGGCTTCTTTAATCAATTAGTCTCCTGATTGCGGAGGAATGTCAGCTGGTAGTGCTCAGACCCCCTTCACACTCAATTCCTCGCATGCTCACACAAATCATGTACCACCACCAGTACTTACAGTACTTTACCCTATCATTTACCCCAACTTCTGCCTCCCTCCCCTGTCACCATCCAGAGAGTTCAATTATTATTTTCCTCAAGACGTCTGGATCTGAAGACTTCTGCGAGGACTCCTCCAGTTGCACAACTACCGAACCGTCTGATTGGTCACAGAAACCCACGGGTGAAGTCTGATTGGTTTCAGAAATTAATGGGTTCTTACGAAGCTAGAACACACATGGACACAATTAGCCGTCGGTTTACTTAGATATAATCTAAAAGCCGATGACTGTGTTGTGTACACCACATGAACGTCTTCATGCATAGAGTGTAGATCTAGGCTTATGAAAATCAGGGAATGGGTGAGTGTGTTTAAGCATTCCCCAACACTAATGGTCTCAACCGCTTCTTACAAGGGTGACCAATACCCCCTCCCCCTCCTCCAATCAGGAATGCACAGGCACACTCTGACCATACTTTTCGGCACTGTTTTCACTGTTTATACAGCCCGCACGATCATTTCACTAACCTTGATTGCTTCATTTCTGTGTGGATATGCGTGGTAGTTTCCCGGTCAACATGTAATTCCTGCCGATGATGTCTGTCTGTGTGTGTGTGTGTGTGTGTGTGTGCCCCCTTTGCTTATTATTACATCATAGAGCCCATGTTTATTCTAATAAGACTGGTAATGAATGGCACCATTAGACCGCTGGGTTCCCGACTGCCCATCGGCAGAATCGCAGTCATTGTCGATTCAGTCCTGTTTCTTAACCGTGTAAGACCCAAGCGTGATTATTTGAAGACTTTCATTGAACAACTTTTTGTAAATGCATTGCAAAAATTTACCATTGAAAAGGTGTCAAGGAAAACTGACTTTATGGTGGCAAAATATGCTACAGTGCGCCCCACGGAGGCGGATCGTGAAGTCTGAGGAAGACCATCAACCCCAGCAGGGCGCTTCAAAAGTTCCCGCATTGTTCCCACCGTCATCCCGTTGTAAAGCATCAGCCGACTCCTTCTGGTTCTGATGGGGCCAACATTTATTAACCGAATCAAGCAAACACGCCGTGCTATTGGAGATGTTTGAAATGTACAGAAATAGGAACAATAATACATTACTGTTCCACAAATAAACATTTTCAATGTATTTATGGCATCATGCAAACGGTCATTGGAGAAAGACGAATTTCACTGAGGGAATGTCTAGAACGTGAGCTTAAAGAAAAACTGCATCATCACGAGCATCTGCCCACTATTAAATGTCAGTTACCGCCAAGATCAAAGCAGCTGGGTGATTCTATAGACCGTGTGTGTTTGATGAAGCAAATTTAATTCATGCTCTTTATTCTCTCCCTTCTGCTTGTTTTCTCACCGTTTTGCAGTTAAGCAGGAATATCTATTGGAGTGGATGGACTCATGACTATTGTTTCTACTTATTAAAAAAATTGCATAGCAACGTGACATACCACACCATAGTGAGCCTTCTCCGTTTAAACAAATGCTATAGAACATAAACAACGGATGCTTCATTAGTGGCCTGGCACTTAATTAGTCCTTAACTCATACATTTACACAAGCGCTCAACCCCTCCCTCTTTATCTGGTACAGGCTTGTGTTAAGAATTAATGAGGTCCAACCCTGCACAAAGGATATTTAAACCATAATAAGGACCACATAAGGACGGTCGAAAGAGAGTATGCCTGTTCAGGAACGGGGAGAAATTGGTCAAACACAATTGCATGAACACAATTTTGTTTACCAACAGCCTTTTCTGTCAGGGGATGCAAACAACAAAAATCGCCAAAAGAAAGAGAGACAGAAGACCCCCCATTCTCCAAAACATATGCAAGCACATGCGACATCTTTGGCTCTAAAGAATCTTGAATCGGTCACCATGGAGACACCCCCACCAAAGGCTGGAGGGGTGGAGGGTCAGGGGGGGTCAGGCTGAGGGACTTGTTTTGGCAAGAAAGGCACGCTTCATTGGTCCTTTTGGCTCAGGGTTCATTAAAACTCCAGCAGAGGAACATTCCAAGAGACTCTATTAACCAAACAGTCTTCCTGACACGCTGTCAGGCCTAACAGATTTTAACCATCATGTGTTAACCTCCCACACACACACTTACCTCCCACCCGTCCCTCTCCTCCCCTATTCTTGCCTGAGTCTCCATGCTATGTGCTGCCACTGCACAGACACCCTTTGCTTTCTCTCCTCCCCAGACAATAGGCTCCATCTGTTAGGCAGCTTAACTTTCCCTGACAGGACTCTGGGGGGGGTGTCAAGCAGAGAGCTGAGCCCGTACTGCAGGTGGAGGGCTGACAGTCACCTCTCAAACACCTCCACTGATGATGGAGAGGAGGAGGCAAGGAGTATGTTTTAACAGGTCGGTAAGGCCGTGGGGGAAATGGAGGATTAGATTTTTTCTTTTGTGGGGTGGGAGGTGATGGAGTTAGAGAGACATTTAGGGAGAAGGAGAGAATGTGTTCAAGGGTGGAGAAGTGATGGAGTTAGACATTGGGAGAGAAATGAAAGAATGGAGTATGTTATAGAGGTGGAGAAGTGATGGAATAAACATTGGGAAAGAAATGAAAGAGTGGAGTATGTTATAGGGGTAGTGAAGTGATGGAGTTAGACATCGGGAGAGAAATGAAAGAGGGGAGTATGTTTTAGGGGTGGTGAAGTGATGGAGGAATGCTTGGGGTATCAGGGGAGGCGTGCCACAATGGCCCCGTCATGTGTTTGAGACGCTACGGCTGCAGCTGAGAAGGATACGAGCCATTTCGCTTCTACTAGGCCCAACGCTGGCTTCTGTCTCATCGTTTACGAGCTTCTCAGTGTAGTTACACTCAAAATATATTGGACCAAATAAACAGAAAAAACCCAGAACCGACTGATCTCAATACAGTTGGACATTCACACGAAAGAGCGCGCTTATGCATGGGGTACGCCACCTACAGCAGACACGCAGCAGACGTAGGTCCAGAGGACAACGTTCGCAGTGTGAGGCAGGATAGATGCATGAGTCCCTGTGGTACCATCGGCCAGGCTGATTATGTGGGCTCCATGCCTGGTCAGTTTTAACTGGTGGAGATTAGAGGGAGTAGGAGAAGGGTTTAGCCTCGTTTGGATCTCTGATATGTTAATTAAAATGGATTTTCTGAAAAAGGGGACAGAGGGATGGGGAGCACGGCAGGTTCCACCTCAGCAGACCCAGAACCCCATCTGTTGGTTGAGGTGTGTGTGTGTGTGTGTGTGCTTGCATGCATCCATGTACTGGTATGCGTTTGTGTGTAAGTGTCAGCGTGCGTGCGGGTGGGTGGGTGGAAACTATGAACACGTTTGTGCGTTGTCAGGTAATACACTATGCAGTGTATGTTTTACAGCGTGATTTTACTGCTATGTTGCTTATGCGAAGGCTCCTCTTTGGCTCCATTCAAGAGTGTTTTGGCCCCTGCTTTGTGTTTTTGCTCTCATTTGAGCTTTTCTGGATGTAGTTCAGTTGCGTTCAATCTTTCCCTAATCCTTCTGTTTTGTCTCAGCGAGCAACCCAGTTTGTGTGGCCATGTCAAATCTCATCCCTGTTATAGCTTGTGGTATAATCTCTCTCTCTCTCTCCCTCTCTCTCTCTCGCTCTCTCTGTGTTGTGTGGGTTATTGCCTGTCCGGCGTAGATTTAGATATTGAAGTGTATGAGGGGTGGCACCTGATGGGGCTGAAAAACAAAATAGGATGCACAAGGCTGGGCACAACACATTGTCTTCAATGACCTCAAATTTCAATGTGATCCTCAATCTCTACCTCCATCTCTCCCTCTGTTTGTCCTTTCACCCGTTCATCCTTCCATCATACCCCAGCACGGTGATAGATGGGGCGGCAGAAACGGCAAATGTTAAAGTTTGTGGGCCGTGGACCGACGGTGCCGCAAGATCATTACCGCCGAAGAGAGTAAGCATTCGGAATTGGATGAGAAAGCGAGGGAGTGAGAAGACGAGAGCGAGGGAGTGAGGGAGAAGACGAGAGCGAGGGAGTGAGGGAGAAGAGGAGAGCGAGGGAGTGAGGGTGAAGACGAGAGCGAGGGAGTGAGGGAGAAGACGAGAGCGAGGGAGTGAGGGAGGAGACGAGAGCGTGAGGGAGGAGACGAGAGCGAGGGAGGTGTCAGCACTTTTCTTCCCATACGTTTCACTCAGCTGAATAGAGTCTTATTATCTGACCCGGGCCCCCGTTTCCCTACATGACCTAATAATATTGTGGTGGTGATCCCCAACCAGCCTCTTACCTCATCACATTACATGTGAATCCATTACCATAGCTGAGTTGAACTGGCTCTGAGAGGAACCGTAGCGTAGCTTGGTACCCGGTGTCTCACACTCCGGTGGGATAATGGTGTCCACGTCACTTTGAAGTGCAGCCGTGGTGGTGTTTGCCAGATGAGATGAACCGTATTGCGCCTTAAGGGGTTGTATTGTCTTAGACGTGCAGGGACATTGTGGCGCACCAGGGAGCCTGGCAGTTAGAACATCTGTTGCTCTGCCCCGGAGCAAGGCACTTAACCCGTAATTATGTCCAGGTCGTGCCTCTGATCTAGTGGTACAATTGTAATTTCACAAACCCAGTCAGGCATTACAGACCCAGGACAATATTGACCTGATCGACTGTTAAAACATATATTTTTGTTACGTATGTAACATTAAGTGTTTTAACGTGGCCTTGCCGCATACACAAAGTTTCAGAAGAGGTCCAAACACCAGCTACTTTATAATTATTTTACTCTCAAATGCCAAAGCATTATTAATGTCTGAATCACTTTTGTAAAAACGTTTTCACTAATGCAACTCAGTTTTACTGCTGAGTATGTAGATGTTTCTTTCATTTCATGCCCTTTTTGCAGTTTCATAGTATTCTATATCTGAAGTCAAGATATTTAAAATACCTTTTCACCTTCTCTCAAACCATAGCCCAATACTCTTCGCACAAATGTAATGCCATGGTAATGTTCTGCTGTGTTTTCATTCAAATGTTCTGCCAGGGTGAAAAAACATAGGCTTGACCTTCTTTTTGATTGGTCCAGCGGAGGAGGATGTGTTAATTACTGTTGAGCATCTGACTCATCTGACACATCTGACAATATCAATGTATTAAATAGCTGTAATACACAATCTTGTTAGGGGGTTTGGGGTAAATGGAACAGATTTGGTGAATAATCCTTTCCCAATCTGGTCACCGCAGCTGGTTGCCTCAACCTCCCCCTCTGCCCCGGTAAACCCAGCCAACACCACGACTACCATCAGTACCGCCACTACTGCAGCACACACACGCACTATGCAACCCATACACACGTCACCCTTATTGATCTAGCGGAGGGTTCAAATCGCAGTTCACCCCAATGTCTTTGTTTCTTGACAGTTTCTCCACCTTTTGCTGAAGGGACATGGGGCAGAGTTCTTTTTATGCGTATACAATCTTTGGCCAATACATCATTTCTTTCCCCGCCTTGTTCTAAAACTCCTGTTTCTCTGATGCTCATATAACTGCCAATGCAGGGCAAGACCAGAAGGAGAGTGAGATGGATCGAGAGAAATAGAAAGACGGATGAGATAAGGGATGAAGTAAGGTCCAGAAGAGAGATAGGGATAGAGGTTGTTGATATCTGACGTTTTCTCTCCCTTCTAAGCCCCCTTAACCCACTAAATCTGGACCCCTCCACCTGCTAATATATTGCTGGTTCACACCAGGGAATTGGAAAGGGAACTCTAGACACACACACACTGAGAATAAAACAACTTCGGGTGAATTACTGATCCTCAGCACTACAGGGACAACAGTATCCTTCTAGTCTAACAAGCTTTGCTACTGCAGATTGACTGACTAGCTGCTTTATGCCAGATTGCCTACTCCAGTCCTTCTTATTCATGTTATACCTTGCTGTTGTGGTGATATCTGTCATGTCTTCTTCTTCCCTTTATATTTCATTAACGTAGTGTTGGGACCTCCAGCTTCTATGGTTGCTCGCAATCCAGAATTACTGGAGAAAAGTGCTGAGACCGTGTTGTTTTTTTGTGCAACGTGACACCACAAATCACCAGAAATATAACCTACGCAGGTTAGCCTCTTGTACCGTAGTTGGTTTATATTTCTGAAGCACAGTGTATGGAGCGGCTCCTGGGTCCAAGAAGACACTGTAGGGTGGCCCGAGGGATTTGTTCATAAAACAGGCCTTGCAGGCTGAAACAGTTTAACCCTGCTATTGGTTGAGATCGCATATTGGATTCTGTATCTGTCTGTCTCAGTCTGCCTCTGCACTCTAAGCCGATTCGCTCAAGCTGCCGCTGTTTGCATTTCATGATTACATTTTTTTTGGGAAGTGACAAGTGGCCCACTTTAATCTGTCACGTTAAAAACCCTGATCCAAATGTCACCCTTTCTATAACCCCGGAAACACACACAGACACACATATATTCCAAACCTATTCGTACAAAAGTGCACAGCAAAATGTATTTACCTTCAAAATCAAAATGTGACTCTAATGCTACGACAAACCGTGAACCCTAAAAAGTAACTTTACCCCTTGACCTCGCCCAAAAAAGGTTATTGGTTGTCTCAGCTCCAAAGACAGTGAGCCTACAGGCATTGGGTTAGAACCTTAGCGCCGTAGAAAACAACATCTCCCTCATAGAGTTAATCACAGAGTTCACGAGACGACAAAGGAGCGTACCGCCCACTACATACTGTGTTGCTGTAGGTGTTCATTAGGGTGCTGGAAAGGTCCAACCACACCATCATCACTGTTAAGAGCCACAGCATCTCATTTTCCTCGGGCAGCTGAAGACATTTCGTATGTTCTGAGGACTCGCTGGCTTCAACCCTTGAGAGCACACGTTCAGGCCGCATTACCACCTGATACAACAACGTCAAAAGCTTGCAGTCGTATTGCTTCTGGAAGGCCTTGCTCAACGCCTTGTCATGGGAAACCCTGTATGCCAGCCAGTACATTTCTTTCACACAATGCTGCAGAACCTCCGTGAAGAACATCGTGGACCTCAGCCGGCCGGTTTGGAAACCAACTTCACCAGCATCGCCATTAGCTACAGAGGAAGGGAAAAACACCAGCCATGGCGGAACAACAAGGTCACTATGCTCGGATGACGGCAGCTACGTCCTCCTCAACTACATCAAACATCGTTTTCTTCTGTCACTCTCGAGTGCCGCTATGTCAATCGGTCTTCTTTTTTTTTTTTGGGCAATTCACATCCATCTGACCAAGGCACTTCGGGAAAACAACCACAACGACCAGCCTGAAAATAAATGGTTCCTCCTACAGGCCATCAAACTGTAAAACAACCTTTCCATCTTCCCTGCACTCTTCCACGCTCAGACACAAGACCCGTAGGGTCTCAGTTATGTACACTCACTGTACACTTTCCTTCCTTCTGCTTCAATCTTCTGTCCTCCCATTTTTTGGGCTCATTTATTTCTCTGTCACTCTCATCCCTCATTTCCGTAATACCCTCCCTCCATCCCCTCTCTTTCATTCTCATCATTGTTTCCCTTTCTCTATTTACTACTTTTCCCTCTACCCGTCCTACATTTCTGCTCTCAATTCCAATTCAACCATCATATTTCACTCTGATTATCTGCAGTCCTGCCCTTACCAACCCCTTCGTGTAACGGATACGGGAGTTTGTCTGCGTTTTATTTGGTTGGAAAATCTCATAATGTGTCATATATTTGGAAGGAGGGTAGCAAGTGTTCCCACCTCATTTTCTCATCTCTCTCAATATCTCTCATCTATCTCTTTCCAGCTACATATCTCTCTCTCTCTCTCCATCTATATTTTTCTCCTGCAGTACCCATGGCGCTGACAGTGCTTTTTGTGTGAGCAGCGAGGTACACTCCACGGCTCCCCAGTCTCCACTCACCTCCCGTAGCCTCCATGCCTCCTCCCTTGGCTCCCCCGGGCCTCCCCCTCCAAGAAGGGGAATTAACCTTTCAGCCCAGGGATGCTGTATTTAATGACTGTCTGAGGGGCTAGCGCTAACTACAAGGCCCAGCTGTTAGCATCCATCCCTGCAGCACAACTCTCTATGCCAGCACAGGACACACACACATTACAAGGGCTTTGTGCTGCTTCCCTCCCTGCTACACTATTTATCAAGCTAAAACCCAACACATCCCTTTAAGAAGGATTCAATATGTCAAATAAACATACATACCGGTAGAAAAGAAATGCAACTGTGACGTTATAGGTTCAAAGTGACAGGACACAGGTGGGGGTGATAACATCTACAGGTGTCTGTTAGTTGGGAATCCTGCCCTGGCAGGATGTAACAGTAACGTCTGAGTTACATCCAATACAAATTCTATTAGTCTCCAGAAAGTTCTATAATAAAATAAAAAACGATTTTATACCACGTATATGTACATACATATATATATATATATATATATATATACAGCGTATACTGTATGTGCCTTCGATATTCACGCCGAAAATCTATAATTCTGCAGTGGAAAATAAATTCAGTATAACATCTGGTTCTCTGCAGCAGCGCAGTGGAAGACCCTCGGGATTGTTCAGTATATAAAGTAAAGTGGATACTCCTTGTCCCATTCATTATGTATGAGCATAAATGTTACAAAACGGCAACAGCTGAAACATCCATGATGCCGTTGTGTCTTTGAGGGTTCCCGTGCTCCCCCAAACCCCAGACTCTGGCCGATCTGCAGACCCCGTCCGAATCGGACGAGCAAGGGAATCACTCTCTCTGCCTATTATTACAGCTACGCTGTAAGCATATTGAATATGCGTTTTACGCATAAACGTTGAATATCGTTGCTGACATAAAATTATACTCTTTCCCTGCTTCTAAAAGGAAGGCCGTGGTTTTTCGCCGTCAGCTCTTTTCTTGTAATCTATTTTTCCTTAAGGTGACACTCCCCCCACATGCTCACCCTCCGCTCCCTCTGCTTCCAGTGTCTTTCACTGTCTAAGAAACGGGAGCTGCCTGTAGAGTCAGGACATGAGGGAGTTCCATTGACATTCCTTCACATCCACACCGCACACTTCTCCTCTAAGAGGCGTCTTGAGATCAGACGAGACAAACAGAAGCCTCGGCATTGCTCAAAAGGTAAGCACAGTTCTCCCCTTTCTCTCTCATGCAAATCCCTTTGCCTATTCAAAGACTATTGGCTTTTTTTTATGAGATGCACTGTCTCTCCTGCTTTTTTTCCTCTCAGCCTCTCTATGAGCTCCCAGCAGACATATAAGGATGAGTCAGTTGGTGCAGGTTTTGAAAGGAGGTCTTCTCTCCTTCTCCCTTTTTTCTATCTCTCTCTTCCCATCACTTCTGGAGGTTCAACTTTCTCTAAGAGAGAGTGAGAGTGCGTGTGACGGTGGTAGAGGGAGAAGCACAGTGAGTTGAAGTTGACGACTCCACAGAGCAGAAACGGGAACCAAGTCAAGCAGACCGACAGACAAATAGGAATCTCAGGTTGGTGAGAAGAGCTTCCCTGAGACACGCTGTCGAGCTGCCATGGTAAATTGCTGGACGAGGCTGATGCAATCTGGCCCGTCTGCCCACCCCGTCTTTGGCTCGGCTTGAGGTTTGCTCTGTCTATTTGCATCTGGACAAACAGGCAGGCACACACAGCTCACACAGCAACGCTAATCAAACTGTCAGAGGACCGCCATGTTTTCATGCACAATTAATGATTTGGATTCGATTAAGCCATGCGGATAACCTAATCTGCATCTTTGGGTCGGGGCAGGCCTATAACTGATTCTGCTGATGATTGTTGGTGGTGTAATGGGTTCACAACAGACCTCCCCTATGAGGCCCTGTAATTGGGCCCACAGGCTAATGGTGAGGTTGGTGGTGTGTGGGCGAGCCTGGCATTAAGATGTAGGACCCTATCTCAATTGTATGGTTGCACGAGGTTGAGGCTTCATTTTCCGCACATTGAGTGATTTCATGGGGTTTCGCATCAAATTGGTCCAGGATTGAGTGTATTGAGTCGTTTGATGATGTTATGAAAGAAGCCATTAAAAATCTACCTGTCGGGGTCACGCTCAATGCCCCTGCTCTCTCCAATTCCCTGTTGAGGAGCACGGCTGGCTTGTCTCAGAAAGCGAATCATATTTCAAATCACATTTTTTCATTTGCATCGGTGGAAAGTTACAAGGTCAAATACTATGACATTGCGGGTTTACTGTGTGTTGTTTAACTGTTATGCAGGAACTGTTACTACAATGATTACAGTTTGCGTGGGTACAGTAGGCTTACATTCACCTTTACAAACTCAATTGTTGTCATTAAAATACAGATGGTTGTCCCAGAAAAACATTAGAATACATATAATACATTACAGTATCCATTAAGCTATTTTGGTAATAGTTAGTAAGATTAGTAATAGTTATTAGTGTATTTCATTGTATTGCCTTACTGCAAGCACGCATTGATGCAAATGTTGTCTTATACATTTTGTCATTGATTATATTAATAATAAGTGTTTGATTAGCCAACAGCCAAGAGCTGTCTTTTTGTGTTTCATTGTGAATATCAAATGTGCGCATGCAAGTGTGTGTTTGTCTGTGTGTACATGCAAATGCATGGTTGTCTTGCAAGTGTATAGATAACTGTTTCCTGAATTAATTTGCATGAACATGAGTTGATCAGACTTCATCCAACAGAAACAGCAGTAGAAATACTTGCCCAGACCCAACTAAATGTACACTAATGTTCAAAAGTATAGGGTCAATAAGAAATACCCTTATTATTGAATGAACAGTAAAGCTGTTTGTCCACTAAAATTGAAAAAGAAATAGAGAAATAGAGTGCTGATTTACAGAGGCACTTGGTCAACAACCATTAATCTTGTGATTTGTTGGCACATTGTGTTTGTTAATGCAAGATTATCATTTTAAAAGACTATTTGATCATTAAAAAAATATTTTGCAATTATGTTAGTACTGCTTAAAATTATGCTGATTAAAGAAACAATGAAAGTGGACTTCTTTTGACTAGTAGGAGTCATCAGCAATGGTGGGTTCTACTATAGCCTCAAAATGGCCTGAAATCTAAAACTTTCTTATGATACTCATCAGTCTATTGCATGGGAAATGAATCCCATGCAATAAAATGCCAAGAAACTGAAGATCTTGTACAATGCTGTGTACTACTTCCTTCACAGGACATTGCAGACTGGCTCTAACCAGAATAGAAAGTGGAGTGGGAGGACAAACATTTGAGAGTCTAGCTTGGGAAACTTCAAAGGCTTTACAGGTCTCCAACTGGCAGTTTCATTAAAAAGTACCCGCAAAACACCAGTCTCAATGTCAACAGTGAAGAGTCAACTTTGGTATGATGACCTTAGAATGGAAGGAATATTGGAAAAAACTGAAATCTAGGTTCGCGTGTTTGGATTATTGTTTGGACAGAATTACAAGACACTGGAGGAGTGCTTGACGCCATCTGTCAGGCATGTTGGACAAATGTAATGGTATTGGGGTGTTTTGGTGGTGGTAAAGTGATATATTTTTACAAGCTAAAAGTGATGTAAAGAGACAAACTTTACGATTTTGCTACAAAATGCCATTTGTTGTTCGTTACTAAAATGCGACGGCTTGTGCTTTGTACTCGCAGTTTAAGTCTTTGAGTCTTGACCAAGAACACCTCTTATTGGCTATATACCACAACCCTAATATAAACCTTGTTTTTTTCTTTAAGACCTGCTTTATTTTCCCAGTAATTAAACCCAGTGCTTTGGATACCAGCGGCAGCATTAGTGTGGGGGATGTAAGGGGAGGTCAGAGGTTGTAGGCTGTGGCTCTTCTCATTAAGATGTACAGTAGAAAAGCGCTGAGTAATGTGTCCCGAGCTGACCTTCCGCTGCTAACCCATTTCACCTCTCTGTCTCCCATCCCATTTGGGGCCCTGCAGTTCTGACACACTGGCTTTTATTATGAAGAAAGGCGTGTGGAGCTTTCACTGCGCAAATAGAAACCAGCCATCACTCGACTCTCTGTCGTCAGAGCTCAGATTTGAGGAACGGGTTGAGATGGAAATTTATATGAGACTGAAATACTGAGAAAGAACAAAAAAGAGTTGGATGCAGGCAGAGACTAGGACTCTGAGAGAAAAAGAAATGGAGGATGAGTTTTTGAGTGCTAAAGGTGTCTAATGTTGAGAAGAGGAAGGAAATTGCCTTTGTGTGTTCAAAGTGTGTTGGGGGGCTCTGAAATGCATCAATGTTTCTAGGATCCAGACCTAATTGTGTGAGCTAATTCTTATCAAAGCCTGTTGGAGTGAAACTAATCGACCAAGGGGAGATGCCTCTAAAAGCCATTGCTTTTAATTCATTTTGTTTATTCAGATGAGAAATGTTTTAGTTTTCAATTAAGTAAATCTCTATTATTTGTTCCACCAGGGCAGATAAATTGAAGGGATTGCAAACTAACTTAGCATGCACATAAGGACCCATTTCAAGAGAAGTAAGGACTTTTGGATTTGAGATCACCGTATAGGCTGTTCTTGGACATATGGTTGTGTACTATTGCTCTGAACATCATATTCTGAGAGGACGGAACTGAGAGGATGAACTGTCATTCAGTTACTCTCTGCCGAAGAGATAACTGCTGGAATGTGTGTTGAGGTGAACCCTGTACCCTGGTGATGGAACTTTGAAAGGGTGAATGGATTCAAAACTGTATGAACATTTTTCTCATTAATAATGTCAGTACTTCGATGCAATGAAATTGACAATGTCTGGTATTTTTCTCCCGGCTGCCCTAAATGGAATCATGTGTAAACTTTTCACAATCCTCATTTGGCCTAGTCTGTAATTATTTTGTGATGCTTTGTCTTGTAACTTTATTGAACAAAGATGATCATTTGAATTGGTTTCTTTGATGTAATTATTATAATGTCAGTCTATTTATGGTCCCACACATATCAGACCAAAAAACTAACAATATAGTTCAAGAGACTTTCTGCAGTCCTCTTAGATATCAAAGCATAGATCTGTGAAAGGTAATACAATCCAATGAGACTTCCCAGAAGCACAGTGAGCTCCATCATTATGAAATGGAATTAGTTTAGAACCACTAAGGCTCTTCCTATAGCTGGCGGTCCGGCCAAACAAAATAACCAGGCTAGAATGCCCTTGGTCAGGATGGAGACCAAAACCCAATAGCCACTTTGATGATTCTAAAAAGATTCTCTGGTTTGATGAGAGAAATAATAAATGATTAAGCCTGAATGCCAAGGGCTATGTCTGGCCCAAAACCAGGTTATGCAAAACTGGTAAAGGCATACCCAGAAAAGTCAAAACTGAGATCGCTGCCAAAGGCGCTTCTGTACTGAATAAAGGGTCTGAATACTTAGGGTTAGGAGATATTTCAGTTTATATTCAATAAATGTTAAAAAAGAAATGCCTATGTCATTATTGGGTATACTGTAGAGATTGGCCATAAGAAATAATTATAATTAATTCAATATAAAAAATAAGAGACATTAAAAAGTCTAATTACTTTCCAAAGACACTGTAAGTGTTTTTGTATATATTTTTAACTCTGCTGAAAAATTGGTCTGAACTGCAAAATGTGCCCAGGCTTCAGTTTAATT
>JACXGK010002264.1:0-56794 GCA_016801125.1 Novumbra hubbsi | reverse complement strand
GAGAGATGCCTTATATGGTGTGTGGGTTGGTACCTGGAGTGAGAGATGCCTTATATGGTGTGTGGGTTGGTACCTGGAGTGAGAGATGCCTTATATGGTGTGTGGGTTGGTACCTGGAGTGAGAGATGCCTTATATGGTGTGTGGGTTGGTACCTGGAGTGTGGGAGGATCCTGCGGTGCTGTGCCTCCAGTAGCTGCTGCTGGATGAGGTATTGCTGGTGTAAGGCCTGAGGTAGGAACTGTGGCCCCGGGATGTCCTGGAACTGAGGGGGAGCCGTCAGGGCGGTCAGGGGTGGAGGGTGGTGTTGGGCTGGGGGCAGGTGAGGGGCCAGGCCAGTCTGGGGGGGCTGGCTGGCATGACCCAGGGGAAACTCGGCTGAGATGGGCGCCTGAGGGGCGCCCAGGTGAAAGTGTCGGCAGGAGGTAGCATGGCTGTGCTGATGCCTGGTAAAGTGTGCCCCTGCAGGAGACAAGCACACCCAATCAGGATTCAGCAGGAGACAAGCACACCCAATCAGGATTCAACAAAAGTAAGCCCCAACAAAACAAGACAAGGATAATAGTCAGCCAATCAGACGATAGAGACACCAGTCAATGAATAAATAATGACCCATCCAATCAGCCAGGATTGGTGAACTCAGTCACCCACTCACCCAATCAGACAGGATAGGTGAACACACTAACCCAATCAGTCAGGTTGGTGAACATACTCACCAAATCAGACAGCATAGGAAAACACACTCACCCAATCAGACAGAACGCCAGAGTTGAAAGGCCAAATAATCACACCAAAGCAGACACACACAGTTGTTTGGTAAAATCACACATACCACATGACAGCGACACTGACAACACAATCACAAAGACACACAGATCAGAAATCACAGACGAAGCAGGTACAGTCTGTTTGACAGTCGGAACACAATGACAGACACCATCAAACAGATCATTCACACACAGAGAGAAAGCAGAAAGAGTGACCTCACCCAGGAAGAGAGAACAGAAAAGAGGCAAATAACAGATGGGGAACACAGAAAGTGACCCCAACGGAGCGACCTTTAATCCCCTCCACCCTAACTGCCCTGTCAAATCTTGCCGTTCTATAGGGTCAGCTGGAAGGAAAGGAGTTCGTTGGGCATTCATGACTGCCCATTAGTTTGACATGGACTTTAATCTCTGCTTCTGAGTATATCCACTAGGTTTGATTTCAGGTTTTAATGTGGACTTGTTGATGTAGTGAATTGTGTTTTAATGGGACCTGAAAAAAAGGATTAAGAGCATAAGAATGTTACCCGTCTTAATAAACCTGCCACTCTGATCTTTTGCTAGAATATTTGTCAAAGGTGCTAGACTGTTTGGTCAAAAGTCCAAGTACTGAATGCAAGATCAGAATAAGGCTACCTGTTTGAGCTGTAACTTCTAGACCAATTAGGGTACCCGGCCTTAAAGGATCAAGCACAGGTCACTGAGGCCTCCTCTCCATGACTTATTTCATCGAACCTGATCCGATTAGACCGGTCAGGTGAGCCCAACATGACAGAAACAAATCCTGAAATGTTTTTTACCAGTCCAGTTCTCTAAGACCGTTTTAATGGATGAGACACATGTATCAGCACCTCAATCCGAGGCAAGCTGCTGCTGATATTTCCTATGTAGCAGCCCCCTGGGTTAGGACCTCCTCTCGATATGTCTGTGTATGAACAGAGAAGTAGTGAGACGCCCCGGTCAACCTGCTGAATCAGCACGCTGCTGGGTTGCAGCCACACAATCAATATCCATTACGCCCGGAGGAGGGGTTTGTGGGGAGGGATGGAAGCAGCTGCTCCCCCTGCCCCGTTATAGCACCCCAGCTGTCGCAGCTAGGGAACAGACACCAAGGCATGGGGGGTAGGGATGGCTCTCCTCTCCGACACGCAGACCCTATGTGAAAAGCACAGACCCACCGACTGTGGCCATGAATGGCCGAGCTCCACGAACAGACATCTTTAGTGACAGTTCATTCAGCAAGCCGCGTGTGCGCTGACTGCTTCGCCGTGATAATAAGTAATACTACGGAATTTCACAAACGATAAAGAGTGGCTAGTAAAACGTCTATGTAACGTAGTTCTAATTTGATGTGAATAGGAGTGTGATAATTATCATCACTTTTCTAAAGGGAATTGCAGCACCTCTGTAATCATTCTGATAAGCAGGGGTGTAATTGATAGCGCACTCCATAAATGTTTAGTTCATGGTTAAATCACATTGAGTAAAGAAATTGCACTAATTAACTTGAATTGATTTGATACAGTGGTTGGGAAATTTAATTACAACCTAGAGGGTCCTTTGGGTCACCATACTTTGGTCATCATTCCTTCTTACTTCCACATCAAAGCCCATATAGCCCATTTCAAAGTAGTCCTAATGCTGCATTCACATGGTGGACAAAATTGCCGTCAAACCGTCGAGTTTAGCATAAAAAACTGGCAACGCAAAAGCTACGTGTCACCGCCGTATGCATTGCTATGGTGATATCCGTAAACAGCTGTATATCGAGTTTTTAGGCTACACGGTAGGCCATTAGAAAATAGAGAACTGCGCTGTGTGTATAAATGTTTTAAGCATACATACTGTTCATTCATAAATAATATATAGCTAGTTGACTAGCATGAGGATAATTATTATTTAACTCAGAAACTGAGTGCCTCCAAAAACCTCGCGGAATCCAAGGAGGTGTCCGTTTCGTCTTGGGTTTTTGTTTGCTACTGGGTAAAAACACACGGGACCCAGTGAACCTCGGAGCCATACCAACAATGATGTCGGCCTGCTGAGCAAGTAGAGTACGAAATAATAATGCTGATTTCTGGCTTTGGTAAACCAGAGGATGCAGTTGAGGCATTTTCACCCCTTTCTGATTGCGCCACGTCACTGATGTGCAAATATAGACGTTATCCCCAGAAATATTTTAATCCTATAACAAATACTGTTATCCCCTTAACGCGGGGTTATTATACAGAATAAACATAACTCCCAAATAAATGTGGCCATAACGCATTTCAGATTTAGATCAAGCTAGAAACTACCAGCGAATTTTTACTCTAATCAATAACGGACCATAAATGGACAATAACATAAAACTGCACAAATAAAACGGCCTTCTTCGGCAGATATTCTTGCCATCAGTTTCAGCAGAATACGCTACGCTAGACTCTCATGACAGTCGGTCTGCTCACACCTCTGTGCTTAGTAAGGTCTGTAAATCTCCTAGACTGGTGCATATCAGAGCTCTCAGCCCCTCCAGAGCTGCACAGTAGGAGCGCGCACACATAGCCAGCCGGCCCCTCCCCCACGGTCTGGCTGCGGCATGGCTCACCCCGTTTGACTGACAGGCCTGTAGCCCTGCCCACCCATGACTGCAGCAGTCTGACGTCCGACCCGGCTGCCACTGCAGCTCTATAATCGCTGCTACTACTCTCCCCAACATCCCCATATACACCATTCCCTCGGCATCTGAGCATCCCATTACTTTACAATGCACGAATAGGGGGCCGCGGTAATGTGTAAGCAGTGCAGTAGCTATCAACCAATCCCGAAAGATTTAGTAGGTATGTAGGCCTATCTGATGTAATAGTATGTAATGTGCCCAAGTGCAGTGGTTAGTAGGAAATAGGTTTGAGGGGATGCTGATAAAGACAGTTTGCTTTGCATATAAATAACCCAATGCGCCAAACGATTCATAAACCACGGAAATAGGCGCCCAGTGTCTAATAAAAAGTATATGAAGACAACGCTCTCATATTAATCCTTGTGGTTTGTGTATCATTTCATCTCATTGTTTGAATGCAGCAGTCTGCATGGAACACCAAAGTAGGGTTGAATAATTTATGCCACTAATTGGCTGATATGACCTTGTAAGTTTTTGAAGAATAATGCACTGACGATAACCGTTACCTTGGTAGGAAGGCTATGAACCTTAACCAGACTGCTCACCTTTCTTAATAAAACAGCGAGTCATAGTAGGCCTCACCACAAATACATAGTGAGGCATAAAATGAGAGCAGGTAGTGTTTATGAAAACAGACAGATTCACATAACCATAATTGGGTTGAAGAAATGTTTTTGAAACAGATTTTGTACTCCAACCCAAGTTTTAAATTAATCTAGCTCACCTGAACATTCATGTGCCATTCCATAATGAACCAAAGGAAAGTTATGCATCCAAGTGCATATACGTCAAGGTAAAGTTCACATGTTAGTGGCGATGGATTGTTGTCAAAGTAAACCTGCTAGTTTGGAGATATAAGATAGCCAATATATAGGTACATAAAGCAATATAAAATATATATTTTTTAAAAACTGGTCTGCAGCTATGTAAAGGAATCGCCATGGAATTTCTGGTGCTATTTTGACACTGGATCACCAGTGTAAACTTAACCGGCATGAGCTCCACAGCATTTAGATCAGTGTTTTATGTTGTGTCGTGTGGAGGGACTTCAAGGTGCGTATCGAGGCTCCTAACAAGCCACCAAAATCTCCCGTCCCAGCCATTTTCTGAAAGATACTAATTTAATTTTATTTGCAACGACAAATTTCCCAGTTGTGTGTGGGACGTGGGCATAACGCCCAAGAACATTTTCACAACTTTATTACAACAAAAGAAAAAACTCCACGAAAACCGAGACTGGCGGGAAAAGAATGAAAGGAGGTTTTGGCCCACTCTCACTATTATTACAGTACACAACCAATGTGTCACAGCTGAAAAGAGTCAAATACAGATGGAATGTATATTGATTGGGGAGGTGGTGAGTGGGTGACTGCCTCATTCAAACATTAATCCATGCCTCCCATGTCTCAGTATTTCCACAGCAAGACCGAGAGATTTGGCTGTCCCTAATCCTATGATTGGGACTCTGGAGAGAGTAGCACCTTGAAGTGCCTCCGCAAGAGAGCAGAGAGATGGGAGCACAGAGATATAGAGGGGAGAGGGACCGCCTCGGTGATGGCACGTGGGGGGAGGAAATACACACACATGGAAATCAGCAAAAAGCACACTGAAGGTTAGGAAAAATACTAGAAGTCTTTATTGGAAAATATTAGTATGTGTGGCACTGTGTGATAATAGTAATAATAATGTAACTTCATGCAAATAAAGACCAAAAAGCAAGGCCCAACCATGCTCTGTAGGGTTAACAGAACAGAAGCAGCATCCAATGAGTAGATGTGTATGCTACAGCACATTTCAGTACAGCAGGAACATCTCTACACAAAGATTACATTGGAATCTGCTGTTCAATGTGAAAACATAAAGAATAAAAAATGACCATGCATTAGGTTCTAGTACAAGAACATAAGGTAGAGAAACCAAAACCAAAGAATAAAGACATTTTGATTCTAGTAGGAGTTCTACAGCAGTGCGGGATACACTCATCCCTGTAAAATGGATAGCATTCTGTGGAGGTGGAGAGACTGGGAGATTGGCATGAATGTGGATCACAAAGGGAATTTTAAACAGCGAGTCAAGTCTCGCCGATTCACTGTGACCAACTAAATGGATTCATTCAATTAGAGGAGACAAAGGCCTGTACACAAGGATAGGATTATGACTGGCCGTTGAGCCACTAGAACAGGTGCAGTGGACCATCGGAAGTGGCCTTTTCAGTTTGGAAAATAAAGGCATGCAAATTAGAATGCAGATTTATTGCAGCCAGTAACTGTCCAATTGGTTAATTGTGATTAGGATGATAGTGTTTGGGAGGGGGAATGAGTGAGATTTATGTTTCAAACAGGCTAGCAGGTCCAACTGACAAATGCAAGGTGGTACAACGCACCTTTGATTAAGGTGGGGGGTGACTGGGGACAGCTATCCACAATTTCGATCAAGCGTGGCTATAATCGAATTGGGGGGCCAAGGGGTCAAAATGTATCCACTTTACAGAAATTTACAGCAGAATCTAGTCTATCCACACTGAATGGGAAAAATCACAATGACATTTTATAGTAATAAGACTAACTCTACAATGGGTTATTTGCTAAAGAGCAACATGACAGTTTAAATAAAGACAAACTGTTTTCTAGAGAAGGTGTTATTCTTTAGTCTGTTACACAGAAGGATACAGTATGAGTGGGAGAACTCTGTTTTAATGCCAATGTCGTCTTCAGATGAAAAGAGGAAATGAGGAAGAAGGGGTCACAATACAGCTAGATGCAGAGAACAGGCAGAGGCTACGGCAGACAGCAGCAGATGATCGTTAGCTACACAATGGAGGGGGACAAAGGTCTGAGAAATGCGGAATGTAGCGCCAGCCTCGATACTATGGAACAGGAAAAAAGAACACAAATAAAAGCACAATGAAATCATTGGTGCTACTGCATGTCTTTTTGTTTTTTTAAATGAACGTTCATATTATTATTACATAATCAGCACAGATAGCCTTTTGCTGCATATGGAGGATGTCATTTTGGTCAATTTGGGTAAAATGTTTTTTTTTTTTATATATAACAAGTGAAACAAAAAGCGGCCAATTGTGCTGGTTTTCGTTAAAATAGAAATGCGGTTTGAAGAAAAACTACTGGATAAGGTTTTGAACGGTGCTACGGTGCAAAAGAAAAAGCGTCATAGAGACTGCAGTGCATTTTAACCCAGAAGCTCATATTGCCACATCTTCAGTCATTCAGTCGTTTTAGGGATTAAATAGCGTAACGAAAATATATAAATCAGGGATTTAGCGAGCTGACAAAGGTACAGCCTCAACCAATAACGTCTAATGTTACCTACCAAAAAGATCAAGGTATGTAAATTAACACCACACAATGTGGCCAATACTCCAGGCTTGCCCAAACCAATACATAAGGGCTAAGGGTAAACAATTGATGTCACTGATGTCATGTTCGCTAACCAGCTGCTCGGTCAGATTAAAAACAAATCAGCCAGCTGTTATTATTATTATTATGGTATTGGTCGACCCACTCGCAGAATATACATTTACTGTTACCGAGACTACAACGGAATTGGCGAAACGACACCGTATCTATATAAAAAAAAATACTGTGGTACAGAGTGTACTCGCGCGTCAATCACCAAAATATCAGCCAAGCAAAAGGCTGATCAGATCAACTATCCAGCTATATTAACGCAAGCTAGCTACCATTTTGCTTACTTAGCATTTGAGATTGACAATTACAGACCAGGACGAACGATAAGACATGAACGTTACACACACACACACACGTTAGATATTTAACGGTTTTAGTTGGATGTTTCGCTATTTCGCTTAATATGGTTCCATTAAAACCATTACCAACAGCCTACTCGAGTTTAATTCGATCGAACGCAGCTAGCTGTCTGGCTATGCAGCTAGTTTTCTGACCAGTTAGCATTATTACTTGGCCATTGCAGATATAACTTGCAAAATATATTATGTACATAATAAAGGAACGGGGAGGAAAACAACAGAAATTGTATAGAATAAATAAATAACTTTACCTCTATTTCTTACAGAGCCAAATACAGGAAGAACCAAATATCCGACATGTACTAACACCATCCTGGGTCCTTTGTTGTATCACTAGCCTGTGAGACAGATGGTCCATGGAAATGGTCCCTTCCAATCCCTGCACATTCAAACAGGACAGGCTTCTCAGCTGCCTCGCAGACAAAGACAGAATGAACCAATCAATGAACACCTCTGTTAGGAAGCCTCTTCCTGTGGCACTCGGGACAACCAATCAGGTTAGCGACGAGTCTTTCGTGAATCACAAAGAGGTGGAGATGTCAGTCTTCCCAACGCCTACTCAAGTCTATCGTGTTCAGATCCAGTGTTGAATATCATTGCACTTATTTAAAGATTAATGTTGAAATTTATTATTTTTGTATAGGCACTCCAGGACATATTGTTTAGGCATATTGTAAGACTGACAAAAGTACACATATTTCTACCATTCGATACTGGGCTCTACTCTCCAGTCTTCACCACTAGAATTAAGACAGGAGCTGAGCAGGTCTGACATGCTAACAGATGGAGAAGGGAGGTAGAAGGGGGCCACTAAACCAGCCCCATATGTCATTCTCTACTCAGTGAAAACCCTTGGGCTGTCTATCCTACCACACACAACTATTGTAATCGCCTATAGATGGTCTCACACAAAGGACCTGGAGCTCAACTACTGCATGCCAGTCTATTGTCTGTCAAGGCTTTCATGGAAGCCAGGCTATAGCCACTGATTGAACCTAATGCTATACACTTACGTTTGGCTTTCTTAGAATTCTGACCGATCCAACAGATCTTAACTAACAAACAGATCCTTAATTTAGTGTAAACACCTGTCATTAAATAAGAGAACAAGGAACCACATGGCAGATTTGTGGATTGAGTGTAACTGAAAATCACAGAGAAATTCCTTGGATATTCCATGCAGACCACCGAGTAGGCTTTTAGCAGGCCTCTGTTACGGAAGGTGAACTGCATTTGCATTACATTTCCCTTCCAAGAGTCTAAAGTGAAACTTAAAGATGGGAGTCAAGGAAATATTGCCATGCAATATAGTCACCCTAAATTGTCGCCCAGTGAACAGCCTACTGAATATCCCATTCATTTTACAGACTTACTATGGGTACATGCTATGACAGACTCTAACCCTGTTCTTGTAGATCAGAGGACTCCAACCCTGCTCTTGGAGAGCTACTGTCCTGGTTGTTTTTACTCCAACCCCATGTATATGCAGCCTCATTTAGCTAGTAACTGTCAGTGTTCCAGTGAAAACAACCAGTGCAGTAGCTCTTCAGAAGGGTTGGAGACCCCTGCACTATGAACCTTCCTTAGTGATTGCCGCAAGTACAGGGCCACCTGGTGGTAAAGTGTGTTCTCAACAATCACAGGCAAATATGGATTATATGAGCAGCTGTCAGTGAATTTCATTGAACAACACTAAAATGTACTACAATACGCAATAATCTTTCAGAGCTAAAATACAAGCATAGAATCATTAATTTTCTAGGTTAGTAAAATATCCATTAGCTATTCTTTGGCTCACCAATATACAGGAGACAGTGTGATTAGGAGACAGGAGACCGATTAGCATGCAGCTGAAACGTTGGCCAGTGGATGAGCAGATGACAGAAAGGCTCAAGGACTGAGGTTAGGACAAGCAGATCCGCAGCTTTGGTCCTTGTCACATGTCCCTTACTGGCAGGTGCCTCTGCTTGACCTTTGAACCTGTCCCTTTGTGAGTGGTCATATTGTTCAAAGACAGAATGAGCAGTCTAGACATAGGGCAGAAGGCATCAATGAGCGATTGCCATAACTCCAACCCTTATTGTGGAAACCCACTGACACACACAATCGTATACGTATTGGTCATTGACAGATGAAAACTTTAAAGCACAATGACAATAAACTACGTTTACACATCAAGCCCAAATCAGATGTCTTCCCCAATAAATACAACTACTGACCTTTTGACCGATCAGCTCAGCTCTGAGAAATATATTATGTGAAAAGATTGTGAAGTGATTGTTTACAAGGCTGAGAAGTGTAAAAACAAATCCATACTTGGCAACCTGTGTAACACAGTCATTGAATCAGCCAAACACAGGTAAAGCAGAAACACATCTTGTACCTCTTTGTGTAACTATGATTTCCTAAATATTATTGACAACACATGAATAAATATAAAAACGACAGTCTTTAAATAATACTCTATTTTATTTTGTTTCAAAATAGTTTCCTTTTTGTTCTAGACATATCGTTACAAGTAAGTCAGGGTCTGGCAGAAGCAACAAAATATTAACACTAATGTCTTGTTTAGTTAAAATACTGACAGTAAAATAAATGAAAATAAACTGAACATAACGATTAAATTATGGATGGAACAATAAAATAATGTGTGTAAAGGATGTTAAAGGTGAGGCTTAAAAATGTTTTTTTTTTTTTTAATTGGTATCACAACAGTTGAGCATCACTAGTTTCTTACAGAAAGCAATCCTCTGAGCCAAAACACATTGTTACTGACATTTACCAATAATCATAAAGAAGAGCTACCAGACAAGCTACACTTTGCAGTGTCGCATGCAAAATAAAATGTTCAGAATGAATACATCAATGCTAGCCGCTTCCAGCGGTAATAACTGGCCAGTTAAAAACAGTCTAGTGTGGCTTCCCCCTGATCTTATGTCACGCATCAACACTGTCAAGCGGATACCTAAAATGCCAAAACCGGTGTTGTAAGATCAATCAAGCATCAATAATATCTGAGGAACATACACAACATGATTGACATTTCCATCAATGCCACATAATTTGCACAAAGTGTTGCTTGCTGTGTGAGTTGGATGACAAAACTGTAACTTAAGAACGAATTCACACAGAACTAAACGTAATTTAATATATGCAAAGGAAAATAAAAGCTGTCAAAGCTGAAATATCGCAAGTCGGTTACGGTTTTTAAATCTTTCATTAACAAACATTCCATTAGACTTTGGTGCAGTTACTGGTATCAAGCACTTTTCCCTTTCTTTGAACAAAAGCGAGCAAGATAAATGCTATACCATCTCATGACAGAAAGAGATAGACCAAAATAAAGTTGCTGATCAGAAACGAGGTTTAATGAAATACTAGTTGAAAAACAGGGAAGAGTTGGGTTGTGGGTACAAAATGAACTGCTGCACTTTAAATATATTACTCATTGCTTCAAGCCACTCTCTTGCACACAATTTGAACAGAGCAAACGTACCCAAGTCTTTTCAAGATGCTGGGGTAACGTGTTGTTAAGTACAAACATTAAAGCAAACTGAACATACCCGTTGGAGGGTCATGTGGTTCAAATGGATTCAACCTGTCATATCAGACTACTGGTAAAAGCAACACAGGCTTGGTTGCAGTCTTGCCAGGCCTGAAGTACTGCATGAGTACAGGAGAAATACAGAGTCCTGAGGAATTAGGGTTTAAACAATTCAGATATTAAATAGGTCTCTATAAAGTCCCCAAATGGGCAAAAACTCACAAGTATTTTACTTCTTTATATCTACGTAGTAAATTCACATCTATTATTATTAAAATATATTTCTTGTGGAGGGCCGGCAAAAATCTGCCGTGCTATAAGGTGAAACAATGTACATGATTCTAACGGAACATAGTGCACATTCCAAGGCATTCCGTCTATGCTTTGCAATGTTCAATGGAAGATAAATGTCCTCGGTTGTCAGAAGGGGGCCCCAGGAGATCAAGGGGAAGTATTCATTTGCACAGATACATACACACAATCCACGAGTGCATCCAGTGGGCACTACAGGGCCATACATTCACTGACTACACTTTCACAGACAGTTCTCCGTAACAATCGCTCTGGACCGCCGTTACAGTACTTAGCACTGTACAAAATCTGCCCTGCCTTAAGACTGCGGCTACCACTTTAGTATTAACACACAACCACAGCACTCTGGCCATTAACTGTCTAGCCACTCAGAGGAAGAAAGAGTAACTGAACACGGGCCTGTGTTGTGGTTGGTTCTCTCCAATGGGGGGGAGGGGCTTAGAACTTTTATTTGGTTGGTCTTAATCATACGCTCAGAGAGCACCATTATTCATACACTGCTCAAAATAATTAAGGGCCCACGTAATCATCCCAGTATAACACCAAGTCAATTAAACTAATCAATAAGCGATTGTGGATCAATGTCCCTGGTTTTGGTGCAAATGAAAGTGACAACAGGTGCACTGGAGAGGCCACAGCAAGACAACCCTAAAACTCCATCCTGACTATTCTCTAGTTTTGCATTTTGCACTACTTGTATAATGAGGCAATACACGGTTACGCAGGTAGTTCAGCTCCATCATGATGGCACATCCACACATGCTGTCGCAAGGTTTGCGGCATCTCCCAGTACAGTTTAAGAGTATTGAAAAGACACCAATAAAAAGCCTGTTACACGAGCAGAGCTGGACAGGGCTGTAGAAGGGCAGTACGCCAGCCGCAGGTCCCGTATCTGCTCCTTTGAGGACCAGGAGCACTGCCAGAGCCCTACAAAACAACCTCCAGCGGGCTCCTGGTGTGCATGTTTCTGCAACAGACTCCATGAGGGTGGCATGGGGGCCTAACGTCCTCTAGTGGGACCCGTGTTTACGGCCCAGCACCATGCAGCTCTATTGGCATTCGCCAGAGAACACCAGAACTGGCAGGTCCGCTGTTGGTGGCTCGTTCTCCTCACAAATGAGAGCAGGTTCACACTGGGGAGGCCTATCTTTGGAGGGTCGACACAGACCTCCACATGCTAGACAACAGTTCCCTGATTGCTGTTAGGTACAGGGATGTAATCCTCAGACCCATTGTCAGACCTGACCAGGGCCCAGGGTTCTTCATGTTGTCAGGGTGTGTAGGAAGTTCCTGGATGACCAAGACATCGGTGCCACGAACAGCCCCCACCTTCCCCGGTTGAGAACCTCTTGGGCCACCAGGCAGCAGCGCAGACTGTCCAGGAGCACATTGATGCCTTGATCCAGGTCTGGGAGGAGATCTCCCAGGACACCATCTGCTGTCTCGTCAGGAGCACGCCCAGACGTTGTTCGGAGAGCGTACAGGCATGTATGGGGCCATAAACACTACTGAGTCACAATATCATCTTGCCATAAATGCAATTCACACAAGTTAAAGCAGCCAGTGACTTAAATTGTTTACTTCGATTCCTGTTGCGAGTTTGAATCCAGCCCTCAATAGGTTCGAGATTTAGTTTTTTTTTTTTTTTTACATCCTTTTGTTATCTACGAAATACACCTTGTTGAGCGTAAATATTTCCTTAATAGAGACCCAATGTGTGATTTAAATGTTCCCTTACATTGTTTTGAGTAGTGTAGTATATATTTTGTATACTTTAGCCTTGTTCAAAACAAAAGATGATGAAATCAACGACAGTAGCTAGTTCGTCCAATGGGGGGACAGTAAGGCAGGTCATGTCAGGCCCCAGCGAAGGCAGACGCATCGTGCGGCCGAAAGTGAACCAGCTGATGCTTAGTATCGACTAAAAGCCCACTCAGTCAGTCGTTCTGTAGTGTAGCAAGTTTGAGCCACAGACACTGTCCTGCCCTCGTGCAGCAGCTTTAAGTCTCATGTTACAGCGAGAGGACAGAACACAGTGCCTATCTACATGCCCATGTATGGACATCAGTCATCCAGATCAGTGAGGTAATAGGACAATATTGCTATGGGTTATTTCTGCATGGTTTAATCTGCCCTCTTAAACATGAATTTTCATTCTTTAACACCCATGATAAAGGAATCACCTTTGTTAAAATGCCTTTGATACACAAGGTCGTACAGCAGGTCAAAAACAAACAGCATTCAGGAGGAAAAGGACACATCAGACCAGAGCTGTTATATTGAGAATAGTGCGCCATATAGGAAACTGGAAGTAATCTGAGATGCAACCCGTGAGTCACAGGTGGGGGCTGTAACACTCAGGAAGGGCCTCCGTCACGGTGGGGGGGTGGGGGGTGTCGGAAGAGGACAGGAGGAATTCTTCAGTGCACATGCTGCTCAGAGTAGATATTTGTGTCGGGTGTCATCGTCCAGAGTGAGGTCCACCACCTCCGGAGGGGAGACCCAGTTAGGCTGTGGGGACACTGTAGTCCAGAGATGGGAGGATTGCCTTGTGCTGTTGTTGAACTGCTCCACTGAGCTGGGCTTCCAGGCAGAGGACAGACTCTGGATCACTCCGCCCCTGGGATGGGCACATCTGTTAGGAGACAGGAATACGACACGGACGTTAGAGTAACGTCAGTGACACACAGACAACAAGATCATCCGAGGACTTAACACTTCAGTTCACCGGTTCCACAACCGCCCCAAGGAGACATTGCATTTATCAGTTGTGGACCAAGTGTGACACATAGTTCAACTAGACTGGAAGATTTGCTGCCGCAAAAGAGAAAACAATAAAAGACCTGCAGCCACCAGGACAAGTAACCCCGTTCCCCAGCCGCCCCGTGATAAAACGCTGCAGAGCACTGGACTCTCAAGTCGCGTTTTCCCAGCTTACCTTGTGTTTTCTTGAACTCCTACAATTTCTACCTCGCTGTCTGAAGAGGGGATGTTGATGTGAGCCTTGTGCTGTGGGGGTTCCCTGTGGGCGAGCTCGGCCTCCATGTGACCTGTAAGACAACAGCAACACGCAGTGTTTTCCAACGCACAGTTGTGCAGCTCATCTCCACGACACACGGACACAACAAGACTGATTGCGATCCACACACCAATTCCAGAAGCCAGGCTTTACTCTTTAGTAAATGTATATTTAGGGACATTTTGTAATTTTAACAAAGACAACGATCTCAAAAGGTTTTGCTCAACCAGAAAGAGAAACCCCAGTAGAAAGACACAGTAATTTCAGTTTGAAACTCCAAGATATAAACCTTTCAGCGCGTCGAAGAATGAAAGTCTGTATTCCCATGAATCGTGTTCACCCTAAAGGGATTGAGCAGTTTTGTAGAAAAGACACCTGCGTTCAACATCTTCTGAGACCGCGGTTCCCATCACCAGGCTGTTGCACATTATCCCGGCTAAACGTGGTGCTTGTTAACCACACACCCATGCTTCCCGGGGAGGGCGGACATTGTCAGTGTGATATACCAGGTTTGTAACTGACCTGCTGACATCGAGCACAGACACTGCACTCTTACTGCCCCAGGGTTTGCTCCCATATCCTGGTCCCTGTGTGTTTCTAGCCCTTCATGAGTGATCACCGTGGTCCGACGTGGGCAAACTCGCTCCACAGCCACAGCTAAGCTCTCCTGGTGAGAATCAGTGTCTGAAACATCATAGCGACCCACTACAGGAGGCCCGTCTGCAGAAACAGAAAACACTTCATTATTCAAACCATGTCATCCCTCAAGTCTTACGGGTAATCTTGCCGTCAGGGCTGAGAGCAAAACCCATCTACCTCCCTTAGCACAATAATTGGGGCAGCCATTTGTCCTTGGTAAAAGGTTACAACCCGCGTGACAACTTTATAAAGACAGGAGTCTTCAGCAGAGATAAAACATTTGATGCAGTCAATGTAGAGGCTACTAGTAGAAGCAGCTTAATAGGATTACAGTCATGTTATCATCAGAGGATCAAAACCCATTATACAAACACTCCAAACCTCCAATATGTTATGCATTTCATTTTTTAAACTGCCAAATGCCACCTTCTATGATTGGTAAAGAACAAGAACGCTTCCACTGAAGCATTTAGAATACAAAAGAAATAGCAGATAGCTGTAAACTACTGTTCAAAATATCGATGCTACAAGGTTGATTCACCACCCCAAGTCAAACCTAATGTGTGGTTAATGTATGTAAGACCGTTAATCAGCACGATTCAAAATGAACACAAAACAGACCAGCTCCCTTGGGTATCCCTTTAATGCTTTTCAAATAAGAGCCATTCACAACAAACTATCAGCAGACCCAATAACAAATAAATTGATAATGTTCTTTATACAGCTCAAAATCTGTATATGATTTTCTCATGTGAATGCAATAAGGCAAGTAAACAAACAGTAGTATCACTAATATAAAAAAAAAAAACAACAACCTCAAGACAAAATTGTAACAAAGAGAAACACTAAACGGGTAAGTACAGTGTAAAAACCCTGGTAGAGTAATGCGTCTGTAGAGTGTCTGTTCTACCCTGTGAGAGGATTCGGAGTAACCCAGGGCACATGCCTGGCAACTGTCACCGACACAGCCCACTTCTAGAGTACAGACGAGATCAACGGGCTCCCGGGTTACTACATCAGATACCAGGCACGCAAATGTCTGTACAAGTTTTCCTGGCTGGTCAGGACCTACTCCTGGCCTGTTCTGTAACAAATGATGGAAGGACTAACATGGACCAAGATTTTTTCTTTGGTAAACATCATACCTGTCCTCAATGGAAAATGACCATGAAGGTATTTGATGCCCGTGTAAAACCGGTGTCTCTGTCTTTCACGAGGTCTTGCTCTCATACAGTACTGTGGTAAACAAATGGAAAACCATGTCCAATACTGCGATCCGAGCAGTACCGCAAGGCAAACTAAATACGTCAGATGAAATGGGCTTCGTGAAACTGAAGGCAGGAGACGAGAGCTGGACCGAGTCCTGTTAACATAGAACCAAAGGAAGGCATGTCACTCACTACAATAAACGAGCACGAGCAAACGGTTACCGTGCACACAGGCTAATAAATGAGGAGTTTGGGTACCTGCACAAGTACAGGAGAAGATCACATGCAAACAGTAAGAACGCGATGCAGTTTAGACAGTGTTCAATTCTGTTCTGTGTAGCTATATTCCGTATGCAATACATTTTAATTTGTAATACCAACGACGCTCCAAGACACCCCATTGGATGATACAGCACTGGGACGAGTACATCAAGCCAGCTCCTGGATATGTAGGTAGTTTACACAAGTTATCATTACTTTTAAAAATAGCGGGAGACCGGTGATGACAATCAAGAAGTTAAAACAGTTGAACCAGAAACAACCACTGGGTCAACCCTTGGGACAATATGCATCTCTTTAACAGAATCCCCTTTTGGTTTAAACGGATATCACCTAATTGTTTGCAGTGGGCGGTAATGAGCACACTGAGACCTGAATGTCTAAACATCCAGGAGAGCAGAGAGCTCAGAATTACACAGTGTTCAAACGGCACCATATTCGGAGATAAAAAAAAAGAAAATCCCCCAGACAAAGACAACGTTTGATAGAATGTAATATTACCGTGGATACTTCCTAGACTTACTATACACATCGTAGCTCTCCATCTCCCTAATCCACAGTGGGCATCGTCCAGAACACAATGAAATATTAATAGCCATTTTAGCACTTCCAATTAACATAATTTGCCCAAGAAATGTGAACATAAGTTTGGTGAACACATACATTATAGGTAAATTACTTTCCTTATAAAAGCAGTTATTTCTTAAGCCAGATAGCAACACAGAGCTATCCAGGATCTAAGAATAGGTCAGTGTAACACGGTTTTAGTTTTTAACATCTTTATGCAAGATAAGAACCACCTCTGCACAGCCTGTGCAATAACAGTGCTCTGCTGGCAGATAGCCAAATCATATCAGAAAGACTGACAATGTCCTTGTTTTGAGTTGCAAGCACTCTGATGATATTTTCCAGACACGAGGCTGTATCAGGGTATTTAAATGTGGTTAGATTTTGGCATTCAGTTCAAAGTCTCAACATGGGCCAGCACAATGTATGTGTGGAAGATTTCATTCAACTCCAAAAGTCACTTGACATGGAACTCGTGTACATTAAAGAAACAGTAAACATTGACATGCACTTCACCACTCCACTTCCACTGTTCAGTAAGCTGGTTTCAGTCAGACAAAATGGGAAATCAAATCCAACTACTGGTTTAAATAAAAATATTAAATGGGCAGCACAGGCTTTAAGCACAGGCAAGGTTAGAGAAAACACAGCCAACGGTACAACTAAATCCTATGTGGATAAGGAAACACAACTCTTCCTGATAGCACTTATTAATCACATAATATCACAGGCACCTAGAGCCCACAATCTACCATCATTGTTTAAAGGCTGAATCTGTAAAAGGTCTTATGCCGTCCCAAACGACGCTGAGGTGAAATACATCTAGCTTCACCTAAATATGAGCCCAACAATGTTGGACATCCAGCTTGAAGGAACAGTACTGCTGGCATCCTGGGTCCGGAATGTTCCCTGTTGGTAAAGCTTTCCCACCAAAGCACAAAGCTATGAAAACACTGATGTGTATTTACCTGATGAGCTACACTAACCCAGCGGATGTGGCCCTGATTAACACGGACTCTGCGTACAGGGTTCTTACTTCTACAATGAACTGGGCAGAACAAGGCACATGCTATCAAGCAGTCCCCTGCCTACATAGCTGTCTGGGGGGGGTTGGTGTAATGCACTGGTTATTCCACCAGTCATACGGTGTAAACTGTAGGGGTGAGGGTGGGTGTGTGTGTGTGTGTGTGTGTGTAGGCGTGAGAGAGAGCTGGTAAACGTATGGACTTGTAAATCGGCCATACCGCAAGCAATACAAGTAGAGCCCTGATTCACTGGTCTCTGTTAAGAAAATACGCATTGTCCACATGAAAGACGTATGTAAAATAGCTAAACACTTTCTATAAATTGCAGTAAAAACAAGTCATTTGGCTCCAAGAACCAGCAGCTGTTTAAAATGCATTGATTAGGAGATCTCACAGTGATTTAGCGCCCGCAGCTGCCACGGGCCACATAGCTCTGCACAGGCATGGTGGGCATCTCAGCCATTCACGGCGTCCCCGACTGCACTCCGGTTTTAAATCGCTACGTGGTCTTCCGTCGGAATACGCGGTCAAGGCCAGGCTCACCGTGTCAGCTAGCGCGGAACCATGCACAGCGCCCTGTCAGTACGTCTGGTGGCCGGGTGAATGAGATCCACGGTGAAACACGGAAATCAGAGAAGCACATGATCTGCCAACACCAGGGTGTTTGCACGGGCGTGCGTGCGTGTGTGTGTGATGGGTAGCGGAACTCTATCCGTAAAACACAGCTCTGAAGCACTCCGCCAGTGCAAGAAGGGCTTCTAAGCGTTCAAGAGCCCGGGGTCGGACGCGTCCAGGTTTCCGTTCTGCGTGGTCACCGGCACCACGTCCGGCAAGATGTGGTTGTTGTTCCGGGACCCGGGGGCCGCGCTCACGTTGGCGTTGACCCGGGCCAGAGTGTAAGCCGCCATCGTCTCCTGCGACTCCGAGGAGGGCAGGAAGGAGCTGGGCGGGGACGGGCGGGGCACCCGGTGCCGGTGGCGCCGCCGGGGCGCGTCGCTCGAGTGGACGGACGAGTCGCCGCTGTGGTCCGAGTCCAGGCGCGTCAGCTTCTCCATCCAGACGCGGAAGCGCTCCTCCGTCTGCCGCTGCATCACGGCAAAGCGTGTCATGGCCTCCTCCAGCACGCCGCCGATGCCGTTCCTGTCCCAGGAGCCGCCCCCGTCCAGCAGGCCCTGAATCTGAGCGCCCACTCCGGAACCCTCCGCGGCACGTCGGAAGCCAGCTTTAAAGACATTGAGGCCAAGCCGTAAGAAACACAGTAGCAGTTGTCATGTTCGCTGGTGGACTGGGTTTTTTTTTTACTCTCGTTTTTAAAATGTTAGAGACGTGCAGATCGACTTTTTCATGCTGATGATGGACTACGTTCATGCGGTTGGAGCGGTCAGGTCGGTGCACGCAATGCAGTAATGGTTGTGGTCATGGAATTCTACAGGTCCTACAGAGATGAAGATGTTATTTTGTTGAATGTGTGGTCTTGGAAATAAATAACTCCTTGAAAGTCTGAACACACACACACACACACACAATCATCAAGGAATGTAAAAACTTTGTCACATACAGATTATCTTACCAACCACACTAGCACTTGTGTCCAGGCAAACCAGGTAACAAGAATGTTTAAACCTAGCGTAAACAACGACAAGACTAAATATCTCTGTTGTCCCCTCAAATTAAATGAGCCGTCACAATGAGTAACACCAGCCCCACAACTGTAATCAAGCCCCAGACACACAAATAGCATATCAATGTCATACCAAGTCTGAGTAAGAAACGTAAGTAACTCGATGAAAAGTCTAATTAAAACGTTTAATCCGGCCTATTAGCCAGCAACAGAGCCGTGACTACTTATGTAGAAATGTATGATCTATTGTACTGACAAAAAGTGACTTCAGTCGATCAAGAAAACAAATGTCAGTCCAGTTATCAGGAAACCAAGTCACAGGGAAGACAAACAAAGGCGATCTACCAAAACAGCTAAATATAACACAGTGTAATGCACAGACAAATATGTTAAATGCTTTGGGATCTCTTAAGCAGGGTGTGTTGTGGTTAAATGCAGTGGATGCAGATCCATATTTATCTTTAGTTAATCAAACCAAATAACTGGAACTTCAAGTTCAACATTCGCACAACCAGACAAATAACAGAGCAGTGTAACTACAGTTTAACGTCACCGGCATAAAAACTGACGCACTGTAGGCTATAACTTACGCAGAAATACATGTGACTGAGCGAGCACAAAATGTTAATATACCAAGTGATACATCAATAATATTAACACTTTATAAATATAGACCAAAATATTCAGTGCTAATATGTAGCCTAGAATAATCAATAACTTGAGGCTATGGTCAGAGGCTTTGGGAAACTCAGGCCTTTACTCAGGCAGACGAGATACTGAAGGGGTTAGACCAACAGGAACTCCCTAAATAATAATGCCGAAACACTTCTGAAATGGCCTGGAACTCCCAAACTCAGGATGGTAACCAAAGTCAACTCATTCCAAACAGAAATTCAGGTAAGTCGATCTGCATTTCAGTTGGTTTGAGCTTTCTTTTTTTTTTGCAGAATTAATACAACCCAGGTGTTGTTGGACGAATTGAAAAACAAACCCCAGTGACTGAGTAGATTGGGCACATTTGAAGTGATTGGACTTGCAACATCTGCTTTAAAAAAAATCTGGAGCCTTCCCCAACAGCTGCAACAGGAGCTACGGGTCTGCGAAGCCCTTCGCTGGAACTCACAGGCCCAGGATCAAATAATTCAGATGAATTACTCAATACAGCCAACACGGTAGACTACACATCCTGTACTAAATGACAAGGGTATGGTGAATTAGGCTCTGGGGAAAGAGACTTCTCATTCCATTCAACCTCTATTGTTGGGACTGAAATAATTAAAGCACCTTACAATAGACAGCCAATCCTTCATTACAAATGGCACATTTACCACTTTGGCTACGTTACTACCAGCATGTTAATGTCCCAAGTTTGCCCGTGTAAACGTTCCACGGCTAATACCACACAGTGACCTCATACTTTCATGAAGCTTCACAGAACACACAAAAGTTCAAGGGAAAACAATACCCCAATTGTGTCATTCTCACCGAATGAGGACTACATTCCCACAACATGCAAAAACCGAGTCCCCGGGCCAGACATAGATTAAGCCTAGTCCTGGACCAAAACAAATCTATTTTTTTCATCCAGGACTAAGCCTCAATCTGCATCTGTGAAGCTGGCCAACAGTGTAAAAAGAACGTCTTATAGATGGATGACGACAAGACATCATTTGTTGTAACCTTCACAATGCATGGTGAATGGAGGCAAATGAACCGTGGAACATTCGTTAAAACATTCAAAGTAGTCAGTGATGCCTGTGCAATAATAATCCCCATTAATAACCAGAAGAGTGAGTGTGTGTGAACTGGCCAGGGGTGCAATTGGTTTAGGTGTTTAGGTGAACGCATGTGGAGTGATTGATTTGAGATGTCTATGAAAGATGGTGTGGAAACCTTATGCAATCCGTTTTGTAATAATTACCTGTGATTGGTGGAGTAACAATCAGATAATTACCTTATGGCAGTGTTGGGATTCATGTGTTGTGCGTCAGATTCATAGGAATTTTGTTGTTGATTTTATTTGAGGTATAAGTTACTCTTAAATAAAATAAGAAACTCGATTGTGTGTCAGCGTAATCGAGGTACAAAGTAACGGTAATTTTTAAATGTAAATGTCTTTAGCTGGGGTCAAATTGAAGTGTACAAGTTACTTTCGACAAATACATTCCAGGCCAATTACCATCTGCTCAGACCAACATTGACCAGTGGCTGAATCTAGTTGCTACCCCAGCCTTACAGCGTGCTGGAAATGAGGGTTACTTGGAACTGTCTGTAGTAAATGCATTAAATATGGAATATACACACACACATACACACACACAGGTAGGGACCATAATATCGGGGTGGGTAGTTGTGTTACCTGGGATGTCTGTGGGGATTGACTTCCCCGTGGCCTCGTCCTCGTCTTCTGAGGAACTGGTGCTGGAGTCACAGGTCAGGTCGCTGTCACTGGTGCTGCTGTCCTGCAGCAGGTTGTACTTCTTCCTTGCCGCCGCCTCGCGCTTCTGCCTCAGCAGCCGGATCCGCTCCTTGTGCTTCTGGCTCCGGTGACCCTTGACCTTAGCCAGCCGCCCATTGGTCTGCTTCTCGGCGCTGGCTCCTGCTACCGCCGTTGTCGCCGGCGGCACCACCGCCGCGGGCTGGCAACGGTTCTTTTTGGCAGCCATGGTGCTGGCGGACATCTCGCTCTCGGAGCGCAGACGCCGGGACTTGCGTCCGCTCGACGCTGTGGTCTGACCCCCGGTTGTCGAGCCGGCGTCGGCCCCGCCATACGCGGACCGGGCCTCTCCGGACGCCCGGGACGCGCATCCCTCCTCGCCGGAGGAGAGCGTGTCCGAGTCGGCCAGGTGACCGCTGGAGGAGGGCGACAGCATGCAGGGGTTGGACGAGTCGCTCTCGTAGGCGTGGCCAGAGGCGGGCTTGTCGCTGCCAGTGGAGGCGTTCAGGTACTCGGGGGAGTCTCTTCGCAGCTCCTTCATGAGGCAGGGCATGGACAGCAGGCTGGGTTCACCCTCCGTCTGCAGGGGGCTGTCCTCGTCCTTCTCTCCCGGAGGGGAGCTGGTTGAGGTGGTCTCGTTTTTCAGGGTCTTTGTTGGCTCCCTCCTGACGGAAGCAGCGGACCCCCCCTGTGCGGGGCACTCTGGGAGGGTGTCATCGGCCACAAAGCCCTCGGCCTTCTCTGTGTCCGCCATCTTCATGCCCTGCAGTCTGATTTAAAAGGGCTAGGCTGGACGGGAACTCACCTGAAAAAGATCATTTAAGCCGTTAAACGGACTGTTTGGTTCAAATGCCTACAACGTTGATATACAATCAAGAGTAATAGAAAGACTTGGAGCAGCATCTGAGCACGAGCAGGGATTTGAACACAATTACAAATTGTAAAGTTAAGAAGCATGTTTGTATTTCATTTGCACTGACCTGAACGCTCTAGAACTTCTGAAGAAATTCTGAACAAAGACAATTTGACTACCGAACGCAGCTCGGGTAAGAATTAAACCCACGCTCTACTAAAAGATACCAACATAATTACTGGGTAGCATACTCACAAAGATTAACAGCTAAATGCCAGATATTATGTCGATAAATGCACTGCACATTTGACCGTTACTAATTCTGGATAGGATTGCCTGCCAACTGACCAAATAATGTAAATAAGAGTAAATGCCACACAATGAACCCTCTTGACTGGTTGATCTTTAAAGCCTCAAACCTTTGCGAGCAACGCTGGCCATCGAGCAAAAAAAAGACCCCATCAAAAGGCAACCATCCTGCCATTCTCTATGGAACTAATCGCTCAAATTCATAGGATTCCACTGGAGAGCCTGATGGTTTTCTGTTCTACCTGACGGATGGCACCCAGCTGGTGTCCCAGGACTAAAGCAGTCCATGATCAGAGGGTAGAAATCGCCAGGACCACATATCTGCTGTATCGCAGTCTAGCTGTACAGCGTTTAGCCAACACGGTAGTAATGCAAAATTTGATTATTTGTTGTTCCTGTTTCAGTAGCATGGGTAAAGCATTTTCAGAAATCTGTAGACATGTCTGGAGGAAAATGCAGTTTGCCACAAGGTAATGCACTAGTGTTAAATCTAATTGTTTAGTGCCGCCAAGGTCCTTGCTTCCCAAATGACATGGGTTTCATGTTGTCTTACTTATCAAGCATTAATGTCAGCATTTCACACCTGTTTGACTACCAGAATTAGACATCCAAATTGGTCAACGTGATGTAGTGAACCAAACTTGTAACTTCAAACACTGACACCCATTTACAGCTGTAGTAGCATTATAACAGATTATAACACTTTCTTCACTTCTGGGTGATCCAAGACATTTCATCACAACCCTCAAAAGTTAAGGAAACAGCTGAAATAAAAACACAACGCTAAAACAAATACAGCAACAGGTCCCCTAAAAGGCTAACAAAGAACAGGCACTGAGGCGGCAAGCTGGGCTTCTTTATAACCATTTAACATATAAAAAAAAAAAGGTTGTTACGCCCCACTCTGATCATTTGCTTTATCAGATAAAACTTCAAATCTGCAAATATCCTATACAGTAAATCAGGGGTGTCAAACCGGTTCCACAGAGGGCCGAGTGTCTGCAGGTTTTCACTCTCACCTTGGACTTGATTAATTATGTCACTAATTGGCTAAATCTACCCTCATCTGGTTATTTAGGTCTGAACTGGAAACCAATTTACAGGAAAAACAAAAACCTGCAGACACTTGGCCCTCCGCGGAACCGGTTTGACACCCCTGCAGTAGTTATACCATACAATAATAAACACTGGCCAGAACAGATGTTTTATAGGTGCACTAGGGTCATTTGATCACTTCATTGAAATACCCAAGTTCCTCTCAAAACATGCCGCTTTCAAAAGGTGATCGCACCCTGTCTAAAAGTGATCAACAGCAAGCAGAACCACTCCTGAGAACATTGATAAGAACGTGGGTTGTTATGTCGCTAGCTGTCTCAGATCATCACTAACCACAATCCCGATTATAAGTTTCAGGTGTGCAGCAAGTTGTTTGTTCCGGGGATACACTGCTGTCTGTTTCAACAGGTTTGAATAAGCTCTTAAACGGGTGGGATTTTTTCGATGGAAAGATGTATGTGGATGATTACGTGTCCATTATTTTTTAACATTGCAATTATACAAAAAGCTGTTTTAAACCAGGTGCAAGTGTCTGTACACATGTCGACAAATACAACACGTGTTGCATTCTAATGGTCTCTATGCATCCCATTAGATGTAGTATAAACCGCACCTGGTTTCATGATGGGACCCTACCAAACTCGAGGAATTTGCGCCACACCTTCCAGTAACTGAGGAAATTAGCAAAACTCCGACTGAGGCTCATCTATCATGTATGAACAACGTCACTGTCTGCGCTAGCGAACACTGCCAAAAACGAAATGTTCAGTAGCAACGTAACCAACTACCGAGCTTGTACAAAACCGTTGCCATCAAGAAATGTAACTGAACAGCGTCCGCAATCTCGGCCGAACATACGCATATAGCGAAATCCTAACATTAATGTCAGGAACCGAGGAGGCGATCTTTTTTCGTCCTCAGTTAGCGTATCAAGCGGTTCGCTTATCAAGCGGTTAGCTTAGCTGTCCAGTAACTCGCTAGGTCACAAGCAGGTTGGGGCTTCTTTGGCTTGTGACCTATACAATGGCTAAACACTTCCAACATTCCAAGAAAGTTTGTAAATCTACATTTCCACTAGTTGTGTAGATAGTATACTTTTGAATATAACCCAGTAGAGTATTTCACGGTTCATGCATTGCCAATATCGTTAGTACGAACTCGACGAGCAGCAACTTAGCAAGCTAAGCTACCTAAAATGGAAGAGACGTAGGTGGCTATGCTAGCGACGGTTCCATTTTAATGTAGCCCAGTAGCTATCCATACGGTACTACTGGTGGTGGCGCACTGAAAGCTAGCTATGCAGGCTCATTTGGATGCTAGCAATGGTACGAATTTACCTGGGTGCTATACACTTGTTTCTTCAGTGTCCGACTTCAATGACATCTTAAATTCAACATTATAGTTATGCGAGATATACACAAAGGAATTGTTTACTTCTGAAGTGAACTGCGGTCCACTCAAGCATACGAATATCAGCTAACGTTAACCATTAGCTTCCTATTTGAAGTTAGTTCAAAATGTCCACACCAGCCGTTGTTCTCACAAAAATGGGTCGTAACTTCCGTGAGTACTACTGACACCAGGGGGAAACGAGCGTCTCCTTGCACCTTGGAGGTGGAACAGCGACATGACCATCACTGGTTGTTGTAAATGCACGCACAAAGACTTTGGGGTTCAATGAACATATCAATACATTTATTTAGCGTTTCTCACATACCATTTATCCAAATTCCCCTTAAGCACATTCGGGATAATTAGCCAAAGGCAGCAATTGGGTAAATAGAACAACATTTATACATTTTCCAATTTTATACATTTCCACAACCCCAACTTCAAAATAAAGAAATCATTTCAAAGGTCGTCCTTTAGGCATGGAGGAATTCATAAAGTCCACCTTCATCTCCAGTTGAGCATCAATTGCAGCCTTGGACAAATAGAAAACAAATTGAAATATACATTATCACAAAATACAGTAATGTCAATAAATATTGTAGAAAAGGCAAAACTCACCAATTCTCGCTTTGCCTCTTCAATTTTCACTATAGCCAATGATGGACTCTTAAGAGAGAAGCAGTATTAAGAAAAAATATATTATTTAAATAAGAAATGCCACCACATAATAATATACATATAAAAAAAAAAGTCTTACTGGGCTCAAATCTCTATAGGGTTCAAGTTTCTTCGCCATAGGTAGAGTTTCTTGTTTCAATGTAGAAACTTGCTGGAGAAGTAAGAAGCCCATTGCAATGTTTCAGATAAAAGCAGAAGCAAACACTAACGTCTTGGAAAGGTAAAGTCTATGAAAAGACAGTGCCACAAGCAGGACGTAAGTGAGATATAAGACTTTGCTAACCGCCAGTCACACACACAGCATGGACGCATTGGTTTGCCAAACACTTTAACAGCCGGTTAGCCATTGGTCCAAAGCAGAATAAGTTGTTCACTGTAGAAATCAACCTTTACTTTCTAGACCTACATCATTACAATGAGGGGTGGTCATAACATAAGAATACCTCAGAGAGCTCCAAGAGAGCTTGGTGGGAGATCCGATTCTCCATGCACCGGGATGCCAGCTGGTCCTAAGGGTGAGGGTGAAAACACATTGCTTCTACCAGTCAAAAACCCCTAATCACAAATCCACACACTCCCACAATTTAAACACTCAGAACCAGAAATGAACCTGGACATCTGGACCAGTGAAGAACGTGACCAACCTAAAACACATAAACACTGACCTCTGCCTTCTTGTTTCGGTATAACAAGTCTTTGGATTTTGCTTTGACAAAATCCATATTTAGCAGTCTTTCTTCAGCTTTGGCACTCTCCACATCTTGGGCTTTCACAGTTTTCTTGACATCCCTGTTAATTTATTACATCAATTAATAAACTATACAGCATTACAAATCAGAGCATTTTAAAATGTAGCGTTTCAAGTTCATCCTACTCTTTTAAGGTTCTCCGCAACACAAGAGCATCCCCAAGTTTCTTTCTGATAGCGGTGAGCTCCCTATCAAGCCTCTGGTCTGTCTTCTCAGATTCCAGAAGCTCGTTGGTCAGGTTATTCACCGCAGGGACAAAACTAAAACAAATTTCATGAATGTGAGATTATTCACCAGCAAATTCAACATGTGCATCCATTTTCTATTGCTTTCTCTGAAAGTGCCCCAGTGTAATACTTTACATTGGCAACATGGTTGTGTCATAACAATACCTGCTTAAAGATGTGTCCCGGATTCCAAGAACCATAGCGTTTTCTACCAATGCTGTCAGGTAGTCTGACGAAGGTTTTGATAAACTTCCATTAGATAAGCCCACTGCTTGTAAAACAACATCCTGGAGATGAACTCCTGGAAAGAAAATAAATCAAAGAAACCACATGACAGTGTATCTAGACATAATTTCTGTAGACCATGTTTACGTGTACAGTACATTGCTGGGAGTTGTCGACATTATGATTCGTGGCAAACATATCTCGACATTAAAACATATGCAAAACTGGTTAATCACATTAGAATCCAATTTTAAGTGAAAGGCGAAAAGGTTAGAACAATCCAGCCGTGCATTTGTACATGGAATGCAACCTTACCATCAGCCTGATACTCCGATGCTTTCTGTTGTAGATCCTCTACGAGCAGCGTGGTCTCTTTGCATCGAACTCCACTTGTTTCGGCCAGCTGGTACAGTAAGTCGATCGTCCGTGTGTTAACTTCATATTCTGTAATACTTTGATCCCCAAATACTGTCCGGAGCCACCTGCTTACCTGAAACGCACAACAAACATCAGTGATGTAATTAACTTGTCAGCATAGTTGCGAGAAACGGACACTCAAAAGCATTGAAATCTTTACCTTCTTGTTCTTTTCACACATAGTATTTTGCAAACCAAACAAATACAAACTGAATTTCTGGACCACTAATAAATCCACACCTAAGGGTTTCGCGCCCTCCGTTTGATCTACTCTTCCGGGGTGAGAGATTATTCGCATTTTCATTGGAGGTTAATCAGCCTATAAGAAACAGTCTCTGCATGTTATAATTAACAACCGTTTTACCATAGAGATGGATAAAGCCCTTCAGTGAATATATGCCTGTTTAGCATGAGTTGTGTCATTTGTAAATAGTTATTTCCTGGGATATTCCCACCCTGTTTCTGGTTCTATGGGTTCGCACGACTGGGTTACTTCTGATCAAATATTCTATATCTTTAGGTGGATGTTAATTGCCAACCCTAGATTTACACATATTAAAATAATATTCTACATGTGGCAGTAAGCAACTCCTAGAAGTTGTGGGAAGATAATGCAATTCTTCAAAGAAATTTACTAACATATTTTATTCTTTCATTTGCTCAGGTCCTTTCCAGTTGGAAGTTACAGATAATAGTGGTCAATACCGGAGGAACCTTTTGTGTCCTTCTCATCTTAAACACTTAAAAATGTGAGGTTTCAAATATGATTCTGTTCATTTCAAAAGATCCAGTTTGCATTTTGAAGGCAATATTTTATAGTATTTGATTACATTTTCTTTTGGTAAAATAACAAAGGGTTTTATATTTGTATATGTATATTTATGAATGTGAAATTTAGCCAATATAATAAGGACAATAATTATATACATTTGTTCCAATTACCTCTCTCATCTCTTAAAAAATAAGCAGCACATTGTAGGTTAAAATCATAAATTCTGAATCTACTAATGAACTGTCTAAAAATGAAATTTGGTACAAATAAATAATATTTTAAACCTCACATTTTTGGATGGATGTGTGATATCTTGCTGATGGGTGCCTTAGTATAATCCCTATAATAACTCAGTTTGAAATTTCAAGTTTTAAATCATGAGGTTTTGATGATATTGTTGCGCAAACCGACCATTTTCTGCTCGACAGCATAACTTTTACAAACAGCGGCCAAAACGCGCGGACTGTATCTATATGTCTTAATAGAAATAAATTGCCAATATAGATCCACTACTGAACTGTAAAACTTCCAAACACTTTCCCAACAGATATTTTCCCAACATAGGAAATGGCACAAGGTAAGGTTGCAATATTGAAAATATATGTATTGTTCTTTTCAGAAAAAAATCTGTCAAAATGGTTATTAACAGAGAAGATCTGAGAGTCAAGTCTTAACACGTTCCTTAATAATAGAGCAATACCTACGGAGAAATTGTTTGGTTTAAGAGTTACAAGGTGATATTAATTCCTCAAAATGTATTTACCAGTTGACTCACCAGCAGTATATTATTTCCGAACCAGTATTCTATAAGAAATAAATATTTTTTGTATATGTCCTGATATTATAGGCCTTTGAGGCGCTGAGACTAATGTGACGCATTCTCTATCCGTCTCTGTGGAGTGAGGCGAAGATCGAAAACGTGTTGAAAAAGATTGATTATTTACATAATTTATGACGTATTCAAGTTTATTATAGATTTATCAAATCCTTTAATATATATGTAACATAGGTTGATTATGTTAATAGAAGAAAAATGAAATATTGTTTTCAAAGTGTTTCCGGTTTAGTGTCTTTTCATCCTGTCCTCCATCTTCTTTAGGCGATTGAACCGGTCCGTGGAGTTGGACAAATCTGCTTTGAAACATCAATATGCTGTCAGTTCGCGTTGCCGCGGCCCTTGTCCGTAGTCTTCCACGTCAGCCTGCATTTGTAAGCTTTTTGAGTTATGAAGTTGTCTGAGAAGTATTTTAGTATGTTTAAAGAGATGTAACTATGTGCTTCAGTATTGTGAAGTCTAGCAGACGGCCATCTTGCCACTAGTCTTGGGGATCTGTTCAGTTTATACTAGTTGCCCTATAGTAACTATTTTAGCTGCTCTAATTTTAAACAGTTATATTTATTGTAAATACAATACTAGGACATGTTCTGTCTTTACACACCGATCACAGTGGTATCAATTGTCAAATTGACTGGCTGCATGGATGTCATTCATTGTACATAGGGACTGCAGATGAGAATGTCAATACTTTACATATAGTTTACCAAAGCTATCATGTTACTCTAGACTAGCATCTATCAATGGGTTTTGGTCAGGAAGAAGTTTCATACATAGCTATGCATATCAAAATGCTACCTCATCCATTGACAACTGAGCTGTGTCTAAGAATGTATAACATGGTTATTTTCATTGACTAAGATGTACTTTTACTGTGATGTGTGGTTGTTTTAAGATGAATACACTTACAGTATTGTCAAATATTATGATATACCCTAAGATGGAATGTTACTTTGTCGATTACTTGTTTGTTATTACTTGATGGCTAGCATTGTGGTGATAACATTTAGACCTGATATTGTTATTTGTAAATGCAAACTATTATTTGGGTCCACCAATCTGTCTTAAAAAAACTATATATTTTTCTAAGTTTTAAATTTTCATTCAGAATGACTTTGTTTTGGAAAGGTGCAGTTTTGCATAACATTTAGGATTTCCTTTGTAATATCATTTTATCTGCTGTCCTTACAGGTCTCCAAAAAGGTTGCTGCTGTGGCATGTGTAGGAGCCAGGCACCTTCATACCACAAAGCCATGGATGGCCAAGACAGGTTAGAGCTTGACTGGTTGTTACCGGTAATACTAGTATCGCTTGGGGGCTTCTAAGTAGAAGAAGCGACTTTGTCTTTTAAACCATTTTGTCAGCTTCCCATAAGCCTTATAACTTCGGTAACTCCCATATATCATACCGGGGCACTGCAGGCACAGCTGAGGTCTCATCCATTCTGGAGGAGAAAATCCTAGGGGCTGACACCAGTTCTAACCTGGAGGAGACTGGTCGTGTGCTGTCCATCGGTGATGGTATTGCCAGAGTCTATGGCCTCAGGAATGTGCAGGCTGAGGAGATGGTTGAGTTCTCCTCTGGACTTAAGGTGAGGCTGTCGATGTGTGCTGGTGATTTCAAAGCGGATTGAGTCACGTCAACATGTTCATTAATTTGATTTGTATCTCGAATTAGAGGTATATTTACTGAATTTACTTTTAATAAAGGTGAACTTGCTGTTGTTCTGTTTATTTTCACTGATATTCATTATATTCTCACGTAACGCCATCCAGCAAAGTGTTGATGTCTGTTGGTCTATTTCCCATGACTTTGATTAATGAAATTCTGTTGTTTCCTCCAGGGCATGTCTCTGAACTTGGAGCCTGACAACGTCGGTGTTGTGGTTTTTGGTAATGACAAGCTCATCAAGGAGGGTGATATTGTCAAGAGAACCGGAGCCATCGTGGATGTGCCTGTCGGTGAAGAGTTACTTGGTCGTGTGGTGGATGCTCTGGGAAATGCCATTGATGGCAAGGTCAGGACATTTGACGATAGATGGTTGTAATTGTGTGTGACGAGTTGGTACGCTGCTTTGTTCTCGGCAAGGTGGCCTTGTGAAGATTTTGTGAATGTTGTGGTTCCAGTTTAGTATAGATGGAGCCTGAATGCTTTGGCTTTGAGGTCCTGATGCAGGATGCTCCCTTGGGTAGTTTATGTTTTAGGAGTAGGCATGGAGGAGTGGCATTAAGACATCAGGTTTATAATCAGACAAACAAATGTCATCGATCTCAACTTTGCAAATTGGAAAGCTAAATGATTAAACAAGAGCTAGTTTGTGAACGTGAACGTGCTCGTGAGTTGAGTAAAATTAAATGAGTCAATATGTTGTAAAATCAATCTGATTGTAGGCTTAGATTTTTAAATGGCCAAATAATTTAACTTCATGCTGATTCTTTTCGTGTGTGTGTGCGCTGAATCAATGTCACTCAACAGGACAGGATCAATTCTGGTTACAGGTGTAACTTTCCTCTGATTTTGCGTATTTGTAGGGTCCCCTTGGGTCCAGCATTCGTAGGCGTGTGGGTCTGAAGGCCCCTGGCATCATCCCCAGGATCTCTGTGAGGGAGCCCATGCAGACTGGCATCAAGGCGGTAGACAGCCTGGTGCCCATCGGCCGTGGCCAGCGTGAGCTGATCATCGGTGACAGGCAGACTGGGTGAGACGGTAGACGTTAATGTGCGGTGCCAGTCTAAATCAAATGAAAGAAACAAAGTTCACACGATACGTTACCAACGATGTTTCAGCAAAACTGCCATTGCCATTGACACCATCATCAACCAGAAGCGCTTCAACGATGGAACCGACGAGAAGAAGAAACTCTACTGCATCTACGTGGCCATCGGCCAGAAGCGGTCCACGGTGGCCCAGCTGGTGAAGAGGCTGACGGACGCCGACGCCATGAAGTACACCATCGTGGTGTCCGCCACCGCCTCCGACGCCGCTCCCCTGCAGTACCTGGCCCCCTACTCCGGATGCTCCATGGGCGAGTTCTTCCGGGACAACGGCAAGCACGCCCTCATCATCTACGACGACTTGTCCAAGCAGGTCAGTTCCACCCACCCGACCCGGAGGTGGACGCTACGCCAGGCCCCTCAGGCTCCGGGCGACGCATCGGTGTCCACCGCGTGGGCCGTTGCCTGGCGCCCCCCCCGACCTCAACCTCCCGTCTCTTGTCGCAGGCCGTGGCCTACCGCCAGATGTCCCTGCTCCTGCGCCGACCCCCGGGCCGCGAGGCCTACCCCGGCGACGTGTTCTACCTGCACTCCCGTCTGCTCGAGAGAGCGGCCAAGATGAACGAGAACTTTGGCGGCGGCTCCCTCACGGCGCTGCCCGTCATCGAGACCCAGGCCGGCGACGTGAGCGCGTACATTCCCACCAACGTCATCTCCATCACGGACGGACAGGTACGCGTGCGGCCGGATCAGGGGCGGAGTGATCCCGCCGTTGTGGTCATTGAATTGATCGGTCAGGCGCTTGTCGCTCGTCTGATGGCGCACCACTACCCTGTAACTTCACTCCGGCATCTGTACCCTCAGATCTTCTTGGAGACGGAGTTGTTCTACAAGGGTATCCGACCAGCCATCAATGTGGGTCTCTCTGTGTCCCGCGTGGGCTCTGCAGCCCAAACCAAAGCCATGAAGCAGGTAGGCCTCTGTCCTGCCCCGGTATTTTTCTGCCCAAACAAAAACGAGGGGAAAATTCGAATGGTGGGATGTAACGATTTACTGGTTTAACTATCAAGCCTCATATAAAGTGTAAGATAATAGTGCATCAAATTGAGGAAGTCCAACCTGGCAAAATATTAAATGAATTGGTAAATACGCTCCCTTCAATAACCTATTAAATTACCCATGTAAATCTGCATGGTCATCTTCAGGTCAGATACAGATACAGGTTGGTTTTGGGGGGGGGGGGCTAAATCAATTTCTTTCACCTATAAATAGATTTATGCATTTGTGAACTGATTCTAGCAGAAAATAACATGGAAAGCCTTTGAGCTTTTTATCCATTGCACCCAAGCAGTACCTAAAATGTCAGCATGTTTGCAGATGAACAACATTCAAAATGTGATTTTAAATTAAATGTTTATATATATTTATATATTAGGCTATATTAAGAATGGTCAGTCCTGGCATCCAGCAGCTGATATGGATGCTTTGCCGTCATGTCCTTCATACACAAGGAGAGATGCAAGTTCCGAAGGAATAGTGCCCTCACTTCCCAGTTTCCTCCCTGCTCAAAGGAATAGTGCCCTCACTTCCCAGTTTCCTCCCTGCTCAAAGGAATAGTGCCCTCACTTCCCGGTTTCCTCCCTGCTCAAAGGAGTAGTGCCCTCACTTCCCGGTTTCCTCCCTGCTCAAAGGAGTAGTGCCCTCACTTCCCGGTTTCCTCCCTGCTCAAAGGAATAGTGCCCTCACTTCCCGGTTTCCTCCCTGCTCAGGTTGCTGGTACCATGAAGCTGGAGCTGGCGCAGTACCGTGAAGTTGCTGCCTTTGCCCAGTTTGGGTCTGACTTGGATGCGGCCACCCAACAGTTGCTGAACCGTGGTGTTCGTCTTACAGAGCTGCTCAAGCAGGGACAGTACTGTGAGTGTCTCCTAGAATATTATAGTGACAATTGTATGATTTTTAACAAATTAAATTGTTTGCTATCTGCTCTCCCTATCACATAAGTCTTGAGTGGATGAGAATTCTGTTTCCAACAGGTCATCTGAAATATGCTCTATCCACTGGTGGTTGTTTGTCCTACAACTGTGTGACTGACATTTGAATTGTTTTTTTTTGCAGGCCCCATGGCCATTGAGGAGCAGGTTACAGTCATCTACGCCGGTGTCAGGGGACACCTGGACAAAATGGACCCAACCAAGATCACAAAGTTTGAGAAGGCATTTCTTCATCATGTTCTCAGCCAGCATCAGGAACTCCTGGCACAAATTAGGTGAACCAAACAGTCATGTTTTACACTAATTTGTTCTGTTCGGCATTGCTATTTTGTAAGTTATTGTACCAAGGCTTTGAACCGTTTTAATCCCTTTTTTCCCTCCCCTTACAGAACCGATGGCAAAATCTCTGAAACGGCAGATGCTCAGCTTAAGCAGATTGTCTTGACCTTCCTGGCAAGCTTTGAATAGTGTGTCATGTTTGGTTAGATTGTTCTCAATGTTTGCATAGTGCTCTGATATAACTTTATATACAATTAAGAAATAAGTCGGCACTTGATATATTCATGTACAGAGATCTCCTAAGGGAGAATAAATTGTTCCTACTTCAGGGCCCATGGTTTTCCTTTTTTGTCTATTTTTGTCTGCATCTTATCTATACTGTTTTATTTTGTATAAATTGGCAATTTAGCTGACAGAGCTGCTGTATTAGAAAAGTGACTTGTAAATGTAAGGTAAGATGTCAGAGGGCCACATAAAAAGAACATTAGGTAAACACTGTACAAACCAGATGCATTTGTTTACTTCCAGAAAAGGTACTCATTTTCACCTGGCACAACCAGAAGGGGACTGGTCGCCCTCCGACTGATTCCTCCAGGTTTCCTAAATGTTGGCCCCTTTTATGGACCTTTTCCTAGCCACTGTGCTTCAACACTATTGCTGCTTGCTTTTTGGGGTTTCAGGCTGGGTGTTTTGTGAAAGCACTTTGTGAAAATTGCCAATGTAAAAGGGCTTTATACATAAATGTGACTGTTGGATCTCTGACTTTTGGGTACCTACTGGCCTTAGCCCCACACCATCAGGTGGAGATCTGAGGGGTTTTGACTGATCTCGTAGCAATCTGGTAATAGCTACCTAATATACTGATAATTCACTATGAATTATACCAATCAAATCATCTAATATCTACAAGTGATTAGGTTTTACGTAATTTGGTAACATGGTAATTTCTTGGGGTGAACAGTGTATCTGTGCATGGACTACGAATTTAGTAGTAGTAACAGTATTTTTAATATGCCTTAAATATCCCTATTGTTGTTTATTGTTTAGTCAAGGGAATAAACTATATTGAAAATATGTGCATCAAAACCAAATATTGTGTCATTATTTATAATGCAAGATCTGATATTTTCCTGCAACCATTTTAATAACAAAAACTAAAATAACAGCTACTCAATGTCGATGGTTTGTTCCTTTTATTCACGACCAATAGTAGTTTGTTACTAGGTAAACGTACATAGAAACATCCAATTCTGATTGGTTCAATGAAATTCGCTGCTCTGTTTTCTTACCGCAGCGCCGATCAAAGCAAACTGTCGGCGTTGCATTCTGTGGAGGGGGAAATACACATAAGAGGTCACAAACTATAAAGAAACCAAGATCTATACTTTAAACATAACAAGCGGACCACCATGGCTTCAGGAGGAGAGTAAGTTAGCTTTTCTAGCTAACTGGCTAGTTTTCTTTTTTTATCTGAGTGCGGGTTTAGGTACCTAATAATACATAACATTTGCTTTGTTAGCTGGAGTTAGCTTGCTACTGTAGCTTACTGTACTTTCACAACCAGCAAACTAGGCATAATATGACAAATAAACGTCGTGTTGACATGTATACATCGTTTCCGCAGTTCTCGGTCTAGGCACAAGATTATATAACGACTTGTTAGTAAGATATATTCAGTAATTAGCAATGTCAAAGGTACCAGCCGGCCCATCTCATCGACATCTGTCTACCCAAATGTTAGCTAAATAGCTAGCTAGCTGTCAGTTGTAAAGCTAGTAGTTGTAAAGCTAACTGACCAAGACATGAATGGGAATACGTTTATGTTGTATCCGGCATGTGCAAGTAAATGAGGGTTGTGGTAAATGCTGCCTGGTAACAGTAGCCATTTAAGTTCCACTGTAAGGACCACTTCACTGTTGCTCCTGCAGTTTTTCTTGCTGTGTCATGTGGGGCCTGCACAACATTATTAGCTGTAGACAGCATACATGTAAATTAAGTTCAATCTAGTCTGCTTTTGACAAAACATAAACATTTCAGACCGTAAAGTCAATAATGAGAATGCCCTCTTTTCTTCACTGACCTTTACAAATTTCGTTCCAAGGGACATTTATATTATTTAAACTAATGCCGTTTATCTGTGTAGTTTCAAAACAGAATTTCTTTCCACTCTACTAGTGCTACTAGCTAGTTTCAGATCCCTTTTTTCTTTCTGGTATAAATGAAGGTAACATGCTGTTATTAATAATACATCTCTTGCGGTGCTGCTCACTATCATTATGGAATGATGCAAAACATTACAGCGAAGACATTCATACACTGTTTGGGCTAAATACATTTTAAAAAACAGTTTTGTGTTGCATCATGTGATAGTTTGTCATCACCACAGACTGGGTAGTTGTCAGAACAAAAATAAAATGAACAAGGCTTAGCTCTGTCAATTTCTTAAGGGTTACGAAGCCTTCTGAATTCCAAATACTGCATTTAGAATTGTTTTCTAAATGTACACTGCTTAAGAATTTTACAAACTTCTGATGTGCAAAGTTGTTTAGAATTACTATTCAAAAGCCTCCTAAAGTGTTAACTCTTGTGTGGGAAGACACTCCAAAAAAAAAAGATATGCGCTTGTGTGGATTACTCATTTACTGTATTCACAGGGTAATGTATGTTGCCAGCTGGTATTCATTGTCTGTTCGGATTTTCCCTTTAGATCAAAGAATGACGATCTATCCACAGCAATTTTAAAGCAGAAAACAAGGCCAAACCGGTTGGTTGTTGATGAATCTCTCAACGAGGACAACAGTGTGGTCTCACTGTCTCAGGTGAGTTGTGGACAGGATGATTCAAGGGGTTGGCACAGTTTAGTTTGCACTACACTTGCGAGTATTACATTCATTTTACAGGTTAGTCATTTACACACTAATCCAGAGAGACGTACCATAATGAGTGCATACATTTATGTACTGCCTAACCTCCCCTCATTGTAATTTACCCCACAACCTTGGTGTTACAAGCAAAACACTCTATCAATTGAGCTAGACATGATCACAATATTTTAACAAAATTTCACAAATGAATGTTCTGATCGGTCCCTCTTTCCCGGCCTAGGCTAAGATGGACGAATTGCAGTTGTTCAGAGGAGACACGGTGCTGATGAAAGGGAAGAAGAGACGAGAGACGGTCTGCATCGTGCTCTCCGATGACACCTGCTCAGATGAGAAGGTCCGCATGAACAGAGTGGTCCGCAACAACCTGAGAGTCCGCCTGGGAGATGTGATCAGGTGAGATGTGGAACTGGGGGACATCCACACAACGGGATGTGGAACTGGGGGACATCCACACAACGGGATGTGGAACTGGGGGACATCCACACAACGGGATGTGGAACTGGGGGACATCCACACAACGGGATGTGGTAAACCCCCCCTCGGCTGCTCCCTCATTGGACAGTATGGCTGTAACTATTATTATTACTCTCTGTTATTCCCACAGTATTCAGCCTTGCCCAGACGTGAAATACGGAAAGCGGATCCACGTTCTTCCCATTGATGACACAGTGGAGGGGATCACAGGGAACCTTTTTGAGGTCTACCTCAAGCCCTACTTCCTGGAGGCCTACAGGCCCATCAGGAAAGGTACCAGTGATTCTGAGGATGGCCTGGGGTGCGGGTTAGGCACTATATGGAATAACTGACAAAACCTTTGAACATGACCCAGCCATATCATGCTCTGGTTCATGACCATTAAGGCATTCTTTCAAAACGTCCCCAACCCAATTTTACCAAAATTCTGCGTACTGAGCAAAGCCCTGGGTAGCCAGTCCAAATGGTAAATGCAACATCAGAGGATTGGGCATTTGGGTCAATGTAAAATCATTGTTCTTTTAGGAGACATCTTCCTGGTTCGGGGAGGAATGCGAGCAGTGGAGTTCAAGGTGGTGGAGACAGATCCCAACCCCTACTGCATCGTGGCCCCTGACACGGTCATCCACTGTGAGGGCGAACCCATCAAACGGGAGGTAGGGCCACTACCACTTGGATTTCTATGGCTTTGAGCGTTGTGCATGAAAGCCGGTTAAAGATGGCGGCTTGGTAAGGTATGAGGAATTTAAAGGTTTTGTTATTGATGAGGAATCGGTTACTTTTGCGTATCAGTGTCTGTAGCCATCCTGAGCTTTTTTGCCTCCCCCGTCTCTGTGTCCAGGATGAGGAGGAGTCTTTGAACGAGGTTGGCTATGATGACATTGGGGGTGTGAGGAAGCAGCTGGCACAGATCAAGGAGATGGTGGAGCTTCCCCTGAGGCACCCAGCACTGTTCAAGGCCATCGGGGTCAAGGTGAACTGAATACACCAATGTCTTCTTTCAGACCATCTGTACAAATTCCATTTACATTATACTTGATCTGTCAATACTGGTGAATTAATTGCTGTTCATTTAAAAAAGAAAAGAAAATGTGAATGTTTTTTTTTTGTCCACATTTCATTCAGCCTCCAAGAGGCATCCTTCTGTATGGACCCCCTGGGACAGGAAAGACTCTGATCGCACGTGCTGTGGCCAATGAGACGGGAGCCTTCTTTTTCCTTATCAATGGTAAGAGACTGGGAGAAATATTGAAATTACGTCAGTAAAGTGAAATTCCATTAAACTCTCAACTTTTTGATGAGAATCTCAAAGGAACTGAATGATTTGGATTTAATTTAATGCATCGTTCACTTATGGTCAGAATGATGTGCAACCATGAATTTGTTCTGAGAATTGTCACCTAATAGTTGAAAGTCATGCCTACTAAATGTTTCAGGACCTGAGATCATGAGTAAACTGGCTGGAGAGTCTGAAAGTAACCTGAGGAAAGCCTTTGAGGAGGCTGAGAAGAATGCCCCTGCCATCATCTTTATCGACGAACTGGACGCCATTGCACCAAAAAGAGAAAAGGTGTGCTTGTGTCTCTTCCTTCTGTTTAATGTGTTTATGTTTAATCACTAGCGTGTACCCCCACCACTTGGTAATGTCATTAACACCTTGTTGGTGTAAAGGAAATCCCTAGCGTATACCCCCACCCCAGGCTTGGTCATGTAATTAACCCCTTGTTGGTGTAAAGGAAATCACTAGCGTGTACCCCCAGCACAGGCTTGGTAATGTAATTAACCCCTTGTTGGTGTTATGCAGACACATGGAGAGGTGGAGAGGCGCATCGTGTCCCAGCTCCTCACACTCATGGACGGCCTCAAGCAGCGTGCGCACGTCATCGTCATGGCAGCCACCAACAGACCCAACAGCATTGACCCTGCTCTCCGGCGATTTGGTACCACAGCTCCTTAGTGCACTTCACCTCGAGTGATTCCAATCATTCTCAGAGGCCTCTCGTTTGATACAGCAGGCTGTATTATAGATTCATCTTGTATTGATTATCCGCCATTACTGTCTTGGGAATCACCAGAGTTGTATGAGCAAATGTACATATCAGTTATGTTATTGTGCCGGTGGCGTCTCTTTCCAGGGCGTTTCGACAGGGAGGTGGACATTGGCATCCCTGATGCCACAGGCAGACTGGAGATCCTGCAGATCCACACCAAGAACATGAAACTGGCAGACGACGTGGACCTGGAGCAGGTGTGTGGTACCGGGGCGGCGTGACGCGTGTTCAGGGTGGGGGGGCATTGTGACGCGTGCTAATGTGTGCCCGTCTTGGAGTCCTCCAGGTGGCCAATCAGACTCACGGCCACGTAGGGGCTGACCTGGCCGCTCTGTGCTCCGAAGCGGCCCTGCAGGCCATCAGGAAGAAGATGGACCTCATCGACCTGGAAGACGAGACCATAGACGCCGAGGTCATGAGCTCCCTGGCCGTGACCATGGACGACTTCAGGGTACGGAACTGAGCACTCGCTGTGATGATTATGTGCATCTACACCATCCGCCATTGGAAGTCATGCTTCTGATAACTAAACGGCCAGTAGAGTGATCCTTAAAGCCAGTAGGTGCTCAGTCTCTAAACCAGCAGGACTAACCGGTTGTTTGTGTCTCAGTGGGCTCTGAGCCAGAGCAACCCCTCTGCCCTGAGGGAGACCGTGGTGGAGGTTCCCAACATCAGCTGGGAGGACATCGGAGGTCTGGAGGACGTCAAGAGGGAGCTGCAGGAGCTGGTGCAGGTAAGCTGTGTCATAACAGGTTACATGACTGAGACGTATCAGGTTTGTCTTGTGTTGTGTGAGCCCGAATGAGGGAAGGGTGTGATTAACCTTTGTGGACGGCTCTGTCTTCAGTACCCGGTGGAACACCCAGATAAGTTCTTGAAGTTCGGCATGACCCCATCCAAAGGGGTGCTGTTCTACGGGCCCCCAGGGTGTGGAAAGACCCTGCTGGCCAAGGCCATCGCCAATGAGTGCCAGGCCAACTTCATCTCCATCAAAGGCCCTGAGCTGCTCACCATGTGGTTCGGAGAGTCCGAGGCCAATGTCAGAGAGATCTTCGACAAGGTACGCCCAAACCCATTTGGTGTTCTGCTCCCTCATACCTTGCTGGCGCATAGTATTTCATCTTGTGTTTTACGTCTTCCGTGCCTCTAAAACCTGGGATGTGATTTCAAGGCAGAACAGAAAACCACCTGAAGTGGGAGTGGCCATCTTGACTTGTCCAATGAAAAACACTGACTCTTTCCCGCTGCAAACCAAGGCTCGCCAGGCGGCCCCCTGCGTGCTGTTCTTTGACGAGCTGGACTCCATCGCCAAGGCCCGGGGCGGCAACGCGGGCGACGGCGGCGGAGCGGCCGACCGTGTCATCAACCAGATCCTGACGGAGATGGACGGCATGTCCAGCAAGAAGAACGTCTTCATCATCGGCGCTACCAACAGGTCGACCATAGCAACGCCTCAACCTGCGCCAATGTTATTCTCTGTAATGCCGCTAGACTCGATAAAGGTTCTGCTAGTGGTAAATTCTAGCCTCCCGTATTTAATAAAAAAAAAGAGAAATGGCTAAACACAAGGGTTTTTGCAGGTGACTGCCAGGAGAAATAATATTTAGGGTAAGGTTTATAATTGGGCATAGTGTTGGAATTGGGGTTACGTTCAGGGGTAAAGGTTGGGTTATTGAGGTTAGGACCTAATAGGTAGCAAACATGTATTTCTGATTTACACTTCGGTTACAGGATGCCAACAAGGAGTGGAAAAACCAGTCTGTGTGTTAGTTCAATAGTAACGTGTGTGTGTGTGTGTGTGTGTGTGTGCTGTCCCAGGCCTGATATCATAGACCCAGCCATCCTGAGGCCTGGCAGACTGGACCAGCTCATCTACATTCCTTTACCAGATGAGAAGTCCCGCATCAACATCCTCAGTGCCAACCTCCGGAAATCACCTATCGCCAAGGCAAGCCTCTGTTTACCTTTACCAACGTGTATTCAGACATGCTTGGACATTTCTGCTGGTTAAACTCCTCTGCATGTTCCGATGTTGGAGCTCATCAAATGTCATCATTCCTGGCTCTCTGTGTAATGAAATTGATTCCATGAAATGGGTGTGTGACAAGGTCTTTTAATTTATTAAAATAGCTGCCTTTACAAAATGTTTCAAAGTCAACCGTGTGTGAAAGTGACTTTAACACAGCTTGACGCCCATCTGAATAGGATGTGGACTTAGACTTCCTGGCCAAGATGACGAATGGTTTTTCGGGAGCTGACCTGACCGAGATCTGTCAGAGGGCCTGCAAGATGGCCATCAGGGAGTCTATCGAGAATGAGATCCGAAGGGAGCGTGAGAGGCAGACCAACCCCTCAGCCATGGTGAGTTTTCTCTCTAATTCACCTTCACACGTTCAGTGACCATCTTCAACCGCCAGGGTTTTTAGGTCAGGAGCCAGAGCCTGCACACATCTGGGTCAAACGTTGCCATTAACCGATGACATTCACAAGAAGTAATAAGAAGCGGGACACCAAAGCCTGCTGAAGTATAGAGCTAACGTCCTGCAGGGTTTTAATGCCACACTTGTTCCTGGAGATCCACTCTCCTGCAGGGTTTTAATGTCACCCTTGTTCCTGGAGATCCACTCTCCTGTAGGGTTTTAATGTCACCCTTGTTCCTGGAGATCCACTCTCCTGCAGGGTTTTAATGTCACCCTTGTTCCTGGAGATCCACTCTCCTGTAGGGTTTTAATGTCACCCTTGTTCCTGGAGATCTACTCTCCTGCAGGGTTTTAATGTCACCCTTGTTCCTGGAGATCTACTCTCCTGCAGGGTTTTAATGTCACCCTTGTTCCTGGAGATCCACTCTCCTGTAGGGTTTTAATGCCACCCTTGTTCCTGGAGATCCACTCTCCTGTAGGGTTTTAATGCCACCCTTGTTCCTGGAGATCCACTCTCCTGCAGGGTTTTAATGCCACCCTTGTTCCTGGAGATCCACTCTCCTGCAGGGTTTTAAAGCCACCATTCTAACGTCCGGCAGATTCTAGACCCGCTACTGTAAAACTGGTTGTTTGGATTCTGAGCAGTATTTCAAGACATACTGCTGAAGTACGTGCCTGCCGTTACATCAATTACTGCGCTTCCCTAAAAATAATAATGTTGTTGTGTGTGTGTGTGTGTATATATATCTACTTGCACGTTATAGCCTCTACATGGCAAAATACATTCCTAGAAATTAAACATTTTATTTTTGTCTCAAGCCCTGACCGGGCAAGGTGGTACATCCTTTAACCATTCTACTCTCTCGCCCCCCTAGGAGGTGGAGGAGGACGACCCTGTCCCCGAGATCCGCAGGGACCACTTTGAGGAGGCGATGCGTTTTGCCCGCCGCTCTGTCAGTGACAACGACATCCGCAAATATGAGATGTTTGCCCAGACTTTACAGCAGAGCAGAGGCTTCGGCAGCTTTCGGTAAGCAGAACACGCGACTGCGGCTGAGCTCGGCTAATCCTGCTCCCCATGTGCCAAGTCATTCAGAACCAATAGGCCTGGCTTGTAACCAGCACAAATTGGATGACTACCACAGAAGTGCTGAACTGCCTTCACCCCCTTCTCAGGTTCCCCACCAGCTCTGCGCCCGGTGCTGGACCTAGCCAGGGTTCTGCCGGTGGCGGTAGCGGCACCGCCTTCAACGAGGACAACGATGACGACCTCTACGGTTGAACCGCAGCACGACCAAAACAGCCGTGGGCCGACGTTTCCCCATACTTTCTGGCAAAGCGGTGCGTTGCCAGAAAACGTACACCATTCCTTTACCACGGCAAAAAAAAGCCTATCCATATTATTTACACACTTCATTCCCCTGTAACTGTTAGAGACGGCATGTTGCAGCTTCTGTATTCTGGCTTGTTGGGGATAGAAACATGTATTTCAGACTGTGTAGGAATTCTGGATGAAAGGAGGTGGGAATGGAAAGCTGTGGTTAACTGGGCACATTCCGGTGACATGAGCCACCAATGAAGGATACAATACTAGCCTGTAATAAAGGAAAGGGGGGGGATTTCTTTAATTTTCTATGAATATATAATGTAAAGGGGTTGAAAATGTGAATTGAATTGTATGAAATAACAATAAATTAACTGATAAATAGGTGTCCCATTTTGTAGCTTTATTTGTAGAAACTGTATAGAAATGTTGTTTTTGGAGATTTTCTTTTAAGGAAAGAAATGCATCCATGAAACCAATACATCCTCGGATTTATGCACGGTTGACAACACAATCTTTATTACATTGAATAGTGGATCAAATGTTCAAGCAATTTCTGTGCAAATAATCAAATGTGCTTATTGAAGTTTATCACATGAAAGGAAACACATTGAAAATGGAACAGGTTGTGAGTAAAACAAATGTAACAGTGATTAGTATCTTTGATATTGAATGAACATAGTTTGAATAAGTGCAATTTTCTAAACTGAGCAAAATCATTTACAAAACGGTTTTAGGTAAAATAGTGACATTAAGTAACACCTCTTAAAATAGTGAACAACTGTGATTTTTTGAATTACGTATTTGAATATAAATAAGTAGCCTAATAAAACCAAGTGTCTAAAACCTTTTATTCTCTGGCATCACACCCAGTAATTCTTGGCATGTAATGCCGGTATGTAATGTTTCTGTTTCGGAATGTTTTTCTCGCTTACGTAGCACGGGTCATAACAGTCCCACTCCATTCCAGAGGCTCGCCCGCCATTGGTGAGACCATCACTGTCCGCAGACAGAATCCTGAGCGACACACCTGATGGGCGCATGTGTAATTGTGCATTTCAGAGACGTCTCGTCAAGTGAACGAAATTAATTGCAAAAAAAGAAAACAGGGCAACTCACCCGCGCTTGCTCCAAAGTCACTATCCAGCCCGGGACCCACAGTAGACGAGTTTACAGAGGCGACGAAGCACGATGTCTCCAGAGCTATGCTACTGGCATATTCAAATTCCACCACATCAAAGCGGTGGTCACCGGTGTTCAACACATTCTGCAGCTCCATGGTGCTACTCCGACGCAAGGTCCTCGGCTCAGGTTTTATCTGCACCGGAAAAAAGTTCATACCACAGCTGCCCAACCCGGTTTATTGGAGATCTACCGCCCTGCAGGCTTTTAATGTCATCCTTGTTTCTGGAGAGCTAATGTCTTGCATGGTTTTAATGCCACCCTAGTTCCTGGAATTCTAACGTCCTGCAGATTCTAGACCACTCGAATTCAACCAACCAGATTTCAAATACTTATCTGGATAAAAAGCAATTGGGTAAGTCACAGCTGGGGCTAGAGAGAATGCTCTGGACAGTAGATCTACAGTAGCATGTTTGGACAGCCCTGATTTATTCAATTTAATGCTTTCTTTTTGCCCCAAAGCAAAATGTGTACAGTTGGGGTAAATGATATTTCTAACTTGAACTGCCATGTACTATTTGAGTGCCACAACATATCCTTCATCTTATGGCATCGGGGATTTACAACCAGCAATCGTTCAGTTACTGGTCCTACACTGACACTTGCTGGTGGCTTCAAACAACCTTGAGCATTGGGCTCTGAAGGGGATAAGACCAGCCCTGATGCAGGTCACTATATGTTCAAGGGTCTATTATTAATAGAATATTATGAGTGGAGTTATAACTTACTTGTGACTGTAGACCAGGTACTGCAGGTGAATTTGGCGGCACAAGGTTTGGCCGTTCTGCCTCTGAATCACTTGACTGCATTACGAGAGGTGCGCTTCTGCTCCAGTTCATTCTGTTCCTGCTGTACATGCGTGACCTACGGGGCAGGTTGACCCTGGAGGTAGAATCGACCGTGGAGGGCAATATGGTGCTTGGTGCTCTCAACGTCTCCGAGACACCGCCTGTTGCACCGTCCGGGCGCAAGAATCGAAATCTCTGGTCTACTGCTGTTCTTTCCTTGGACGAGGTTCGGGAAGAACTCACGGGGTGGGCTAACGTTGGCTCTGAAACCGAGATATAGGTTATCTTGCCATCTTTATTGGAAAACAATGGCGCCTCGGACATTCTGGTAATTCTTTGTCGAGTCGAGAGAGTAGACTCTAAAAGTGTGTTTTCTGAGTCCGATCGCTGTTGTTTCCTGTTCTTCTTCGAAAACAGTAGTAATTTGTAACCCAAGAACAAACAGTTCAGCAGTAGTAGAAGAACCACGCACGGTATGAGCAGGATAATAAGTAGCGTTAAACTTGTTATTGACAAACCTTCAGTCTGATTTATGGATGCTGAAGACGGGCCTATTTGAGACATTTCGTCACATAGTTATAGGGCTCCAGTAACAGAACACAACAACAGGGGTTTTGTTAAAAAATTACTTATCCTATTTGGGATTCTTGTTTTAAGAGCCACAGGTGTTTTGTGGCACCAATCAGTTTGGCTATAGCATGCGTGACAAAACCCCGCTTAATGATTACTTTGATTCATTTTGGCGAACGGACCTGGTAGCGGTGATTGTTTGTTTCGAGATGTAATGAATTAGTTTGGGTCACCACGATACATCTATGTATTATTTAAACGATCATTTTCCAGATTAGTCTGCACACAGTCGAAATTCACGAACGTATGCCTACTGGCCAAAATAACTCTAGACAAGATTATTACCTTAGTTTCAGTTTGCTTCGTGTTTGCTTGTCCTGCAGAGAAGGTCACAAATACTCCTGCTAAAGATAAATTGGTGTATATCAGGATGTTTTAACCCTAGATGGCCGATAGCTGGCGCTGTAAAGAAGCCACCAAGCTGCCATCGGTAGAGTACTATAAAACATATGTAGGAAGCATGTAAATTGCAGCTGTCTGGGTAAAACCTAGCACAATCTGGTAAGAAACTTTACTAGGTATTTTCTTTTTCCATTAGGGAACGCTTACTCTGGGTATGTGTGCTATACACCGAATGTTTCTTTTGGTCCTAAAACATTTTGTAACATTTTGTGGGGAACAGAAAACTGTATGCTCATTGACATTTTTCAGAAAAACCAAACACTTTTGGTTTAGCAGGCGGTTGGATTAGGCCAAGTCCAGGACTATGCACGGGTGGAGATTTTGGTTTTCATTGTGTTAATTATGTTCTCAAATAATTAAACAATTCTCAGTAATGATTTTGATCTTTAATTTATTTAATTCACTATAAGCCGATATGTGATTTAACTGTTCCCTTCATTTTATTTAGCAGTGTATTCATGATTTTTCTCATACTGCTTTTTTGGATATGGATATGCTTATTATAAGCCAGAATCATTGTTTAGGAACACTGCTGTGCAAATAATAACAAACCAACCCAATGAGTGAAGATTCAGGTACTTTTATTTCTTTATCATGCTTTTACTTTTGTCCATTTGTCAATTCAGAATAATACATTAACATCTGGTTTGTTAAAGCACAAATATATACAAACATTTCAAATGATTCAGTTGAACATTTGACAGTGGAATCTCTCTTAGAGACAAAGTTATAACCATTTTTGTACAGAAGTACACTCTTGTACACAAGTACATATTTGTTATTGTAATAACTCAATATAAAACCGCAGTCATATAAAGACCATACAACCATCTTAGTGGTAGTTTTATTTTGTCACTTGACTATCAACTACCAGAGGTTTCTGTAATAAGTCAAATGACCTGATTGGCATACCAAGTTCCTGATATAGGCAAGCAGTATACACAGTAACAGTACCTCTACCCTTCTCATTAAAGAGAAAGGCTAGTAAGTTAATCAGTAGACTTGCCTCGAACACACTGGGGTCCATTCCCCAGTTAAATTGTAAACCTTTCTCCATGTCGCAACCTCAGAAGGTAAATAAGCCGGTGAATTGTGCCTATCGTAAGAAACTCTGTTCAACCTTCCATCTGACCCTCTTCTGCGCCCTGGAAACCCACCACAGGGAAAAGCTGTGCTAAATCCTTATAGCACCAGGTAAGGCGGTGAATGTGTTGGCTAACACAGTGTCAATCTGTGGCGGACGTAAGCGTGATGGGATGCCAGCACATTAGCACCCGGCAAGGCTGTGCTTGATGATCTCTTTGGACTGGGGAGGGATCCTGTCAGGGAACACCACTTGGAACTCAACCACCAGGTCGCCACGTGTAGAGGGGATCTTGGCGTGGGGTAGCCCCTCTCCCCTTAGCCGCCGGATGGCGCCCGGCTTGATGACGTCACTGCATGGCAGAGGCATCGTCCTGTTGTCGAGGGTGGGAACGCTGACCGTGCATCCACATAGAGCCTGGTTAACATGGAGGAAGAAAGTGCAAGGTTAGACTTTGGTTTTCTTCTGAATGGATGCAGAAAATGTGTTACCTAACCAGGGCAATTGTCTATGTTACATCACAGACTCGTATGTGGAGCATTTTCATTCCAAAGACGATGCCTGGCTCTGTTATGCAACGATAAGTGTTACAAATACCATTGCGGTCGTCTCTATACTGAGTGTGTATGTGTGTGGGCGGGTGTCAGCACTCAGATTGACTGAGTGGGGACGTGAGGAGATGAGGAGGAGCTCTGAAGAGCCTGCAATGTCTGTGACTGCTAACTTTATCCGAGAGGCGTAGGAGTGAGTGAACGCAAGCCATTGAGAGAGAAGCGAAAGGCTGGCAGAGGGAGTCAGTGGGGGAGCGAAGAGAAAGCAGTGTGGAGTGGCTGCCAACAGAGAGGCTATATTTAGCCACTGCTGCTGCCTCTCTCTGCAGGAGTGGATGAGGTAAGTGAGGAGAGGCGTTGGTGGATGATGCACCCTGTGTTAGTGAGGGCCCAGGCTGGGCCAAGGGGTTGGCTGACGGGGCCGTATTTAAAACGTAGTGGTCTGTCTACTGCCACCAAACGGATGCGGTTTTCCTAAGAGTGGCAGTGGCCTCTGACTAGTGGTGTTTTGTAATCCAGTTGACACATACGTGTTTGTGTGTATATTGATATGGCTTCGCTGCATCATTCACCCAAATGCACAGGCCCAAGTTCACGGCGGAACACAAACGTACCTCCTTGAGGGTGATCTTGGCCGCGTAGACGATGTTGGAGCCGTCCCTCTTGTAGTGCGGGTGTTTCTTGTCCTTCAGGACAAACGCCACGTCCGCGGGAATGTTGTTGGGTGTCTCGTCGCCCTCCCTGGGGAAGGTGATCCTGGTGCCCTCCTTCCACCCCTTCTTCACCACCACGTTCAGGACCTTGTCCTCCGTGCGCAGGCTCCGTCCGTCCGGGTTCAGGCGGGAGCGCGTGATCTTCATGTGCTTGGTGCAGCCGTGGAACACCTCCTCCAGGGTCACCGGGAGGTCGTGCACGACCGCCACGCCCTGCAGACGGCGACGCCCGCGCCGCAGCTTCTCGCCGTTGGGTCCGTAGTTACTGTGGTAACCGCCGACGTGGCTGAAGGTGAAGCGGCTGAAGGGGTTGAATAGCTCCTCCTCGCCGTCGGGGCCGAAGAAGATGTCAAAGTGGTCGGAGCCCTGGAAGGAGGAGGTGAACGTGGCGTGGGCATCGCCGTGGTAACTGTAGTGATGGGGGTTGTTCTCCTTGCCTGTCGTGGACACTCCACCTCCGTTCTTAAGGCCTGAGACACAAATGGAAATGCGCGACTTCAGTACACTTCTTCATCTCTTCTCCCACTCTGAGGCACATTAGTCATGCGTCTTATCTAAACAACTCCAAAGGGCAGTGTGAATTTACATGTGGCACTTTGAAGTTTCAGGGAAAACCCTTCTTGGTCTCTTGGCTAATTCGTAAGCCTGTGGTTATCTACTCAGCATGTGTCTGATTGGACAGCGAGTGCTGCACACTGGCTTGCTAGTGGAAGTAATACCCAGCACATGCACTGCTGTTTTTCGTCAACTGTTTAACAGTAGACTTTGTTTGTAGCTAGACACTACTGCCAGTCAGCTAACAGGGACAAAGGGTCCTGCTGCCTCTGGTCTAATGACAAAGGGAAGAGAGGACCTCACCTTCTTCTCCAAACTGATCGTAGATGACCCTTTTCTTGGGCTCGGTCAGAATCTCATAAGCTTCTGCAATCTCCTTGAACTTCTCCTCAGCGTCTGGGTCGCTGTTCTTGTCGGGGTGGAACTTCAGGGCCATCTTTCTGTATGCCTTCTTGATCTCATCTTCGTTGGAATCAGGCTCGACACCCAACACCTTGTAGAAGTCCTTCCCCATAGGCTTGATGGGCAGGACAGGCACCTCTTGGTCTTTTTGAGTTTCCTTGTGAAACAGAGAATTGGAGAAGGGACAGGTTAGATCTCTATACAGATGGACAGGTTAGATCTCTATACAGATGGGCAGGTTAGAAGGGACAGGTTAGATCTCTATACAGATGGACGGGTTAGAAGGGACAGGTTAGATCTCTATACAGATGGACAGGTTAGATCTCTATACAGATGTCGGCAGCCTTAAAGATGGACAAATGCCCAAACCAATGGCATCCACCAACCGATGCAGCATTGAATTGAAACTGCCCATAGTAATGCATTGCCTTCATTGTCGCCATGGCAGCCAGCAGGTCTCAGACTGAAAATGGCCCCAGACAGGTAATGCTGAACTAATTAAACTAGTGCTGCAGACCTGGAAGCCATCACTTGATTTTATATAAACTACCACAATGCATATGCGATCTCAACTCTGTCATTTTGCATTCAGTGTGTGAAGAGTTATGTGTCAACATGAGCTCATGGCCAATAGTCTGCAGTAGAGACTGCAGTGTTCTACAATATAATGCAACTGGGTTGCAGACAACGTGAGGGTACGGGAAACTCGTGTACCGGCAGCTTGAGGCCGAGTGCACCTCCCACCGCAGGCACTTGCCGCACCCCGATTGGCTCCTCTAGGCTACACTGTCTGCATGGGAACTAGAGGTAAAAGCCACTGGCTAACCCGTTGTGCATATTGCTCGTTTACCCTCTTTCAACAGACTGCAAAAATGAAAATCACTATGCCTTAATGTTAAGGTAAGTTTAAACTCACTGTCAACTTTTTATTCTCACTAATAAATGGCATAATTAATGTTGTTATAGATAGCATTAGCGGCATATTCATACTAGGCTACTTGCATTTGTTAAATTGGAAAATACTAAAATTACATACAATTACTGAAAAATATACATGTTGATACTTACTCCTGATGAGCCCGAGCTGTCATTCCTGTTCATAACGCGGACCTTGCACTTAACATTTTTGGTTTTCACTCCAAACTGTGTCCAGATCAGAACCATGTTGTCTGTTATCGAGAAGCTGTCCGCGGTTCTGTGGTGCTGAAAAGAAGCGGTGCTTGAGCTGTTGGTTGTCTGAGCGACCGGCTGAAGACTGTGCTAAATACTGCCGCCGCAGCCCTTTACTACACGCTCACCTCCCACGCACCGTGACCGAGCTTTCCCCAAACCCGCCCATTTTCCTACGCACAAGAGGGAATACCGTGCCTACCGATTCCTCCGCGAGACCATTGGTGTTCGCAGCATGATCACGCGGATGTAACAGCCTCCTTCTCCTTCTTGAGACTCGTTTCCGGAATTCTGAGCAGAGGCTAATGGAACAGTCACGACCAGTAAGGTGTATCCTCAAAGTCGTCTCGGGTTGCCGACTGAAGATTTGGCTGACATATCGACGTCCTCGGAGGCTCTCGCTCTGGACCTTTGGATTGAACAATTGATGATGCTTCCCTTTAAGATGTGTGATAATTTATTTAGAGATATAATTAATTTGCTATTTTATTGATTATTGATCATATATAGTTGACTACATTCTTGATTGGGTGAGTAGATATGAAGTGCTGATAGTATGGTGCGATGACGATTCTAAATCTACTTCATTAAACAAGTTATTTGAGATTCTGCAGGAGGCAAGGTTGAGGTAAAATCTGAGATTAGTTAATTTAATTAAAATGTTATTTGTCAACACCCCACAATAAGTTTGCATTCACATTTCAAATTCAATATAATTAGGTTCAAATGTCTAGTTTAGTGCACAAATTACAGCAATACTGTTTATTTTTACATTATCATTGGTTACATATTATCTAGTGTTTAATTCTTCTAAAACAGTGGTCTGGAATATTTCAAAAGAATGTTTAGAGTTAATTCTGGAATCATTCTGTTAAATGTTTTTAAATATCACAATTCATTGCCCAGAAATGTATGATCCAAACAAATGTGTAAACACAACGCACTACGGAATAACCTAATTTAATAACACATTCAAGTCTGATTGACATGGTATGGGAATTCACTGCATAACCTTTCAATAAGAACATGTCTGAGAAATGAAAACCATGTTATATTTTAAATTACATTTTAAATTAATAAAGTCATTCATTATCTAATTAATTCAACATTGACTTCTGTGACAATGTTCACATTGGATATGACTACACAGTCGATCAATGATAAATTCCTGAGAATCTTTTGGAGTCTCCTGCAATACTTATTTTGTGTTGTCTTGTCTAGCTGTGTGCATTGTACGGCATGGACATCCAGTACAGTTTAGATCTGTGATGTTCTGTACACCCTGTACTCAATCTCAGACCCTCATTTACACTCTAGTGGCTGTTATGGAACAAAAGAGCACATACATGGCCATGCTTCCTCTCTGTGATGCTCACCACAGCCAATGGGAGGAGAGGATTTTCCATCTTCCAGAGGATTCTCCCAGTCACTCCAACAGGAAATTGGAGACAAATTTGGTCTGTACACAGAGAGCCATGAGCGTCACCAGCTCTGGCTGGATCGGAGCTCCGCTAGAGCAAAGAAAAATGTGTTGAGAGTGATTCAGAAGAATTCTTTTCTCACTGGGCTATTCTGAGCATCCTCAGTCTCTCGTCCGCCCACGGGAACATCGGGCCTCCTGTCTTATCTCACTCCTCTCCTCACAGAAGGAATCAATGTTATTAACGTTTCTGTCCTGTCACACCATAACTGTGGGGGTGGGGGGGGTTCTTTTTTTTGGGGGGGGGGTGCAGTGTACCAAGTACACCCAGAGACAAGCGTCCAGAAAACACTCGTATGCAATCCCTACAGAACGATTACTTTCAATCTTATTTTGGAATCGGCTTTTTGGCTGAGTATGTTTACGCATACAAGGGACTTGCTTTGGTATGTCGATGCGTAACAGTAAACACTGTTTAGCATGGACATTGTTGCGTGCTGTATTTAACATAGAGTGCTGCTAACAAAGCTGTTGGCTACCTTAGCACACCGCTTCACCTCTAAGACCTGCTTCCTAGCCACACACTGTGTCATCCCCCTGGTCCATTTCCAGAGCATCAGTAACGGGGCCTGGCCTCTGGAACAGTCTCTCATCAATATGAGTCTGTACCGGCATCCAGTCTGTCCTAAAGCAGCACCTCTCCGCAATCCCCCCCCCCCCCCCCCCCCCCCCCCCCCCCCCCCCCCCCCCCCCTCCATGCATTTATCCTGTTATGGTGTCTGTGAAAGCATGGACCATGTTATTGAAGGCATATGCCATTTTAATGTAGTCAAGTGGGTGTGACATCCAGCTGGCTTCTTCCTGACAATCTGGTTTAGTGATCCTGGCTGTGTCTTTTCTTTTTTTACCACCCTGACGTTTCAGCCGTACCAGTGGCGACTGCTGTCTATAGTTCTTGCTTGATGTTTACATCTAAATAATTATTGTTGTCAACAGAATCCACAGAGCATTTATTTACGATGACTCCCAATGTGTATATCTGTCACAAACACCGCACATCTGTAAAGTGTCTATGACTTTAGACCAGGGGTCTTCAAATCTGGACCAAACCTGGTGGGAGCAAATAATAATGAGGTAGAACAGAAAACCAGCAGGCTCCGGACCTCTTAGGGTAAGATCTTGAATACCCCTGCTTTAGACCATCACCAAACTGAACCAGGGATATGAAGGTCGAAATCCCAGAAGTTAATCCCTCTGACACAAATCAAAGTGCTTGAACCAACGATATGTGTGTGTGTGTGCGCGCTATCCTTCACAGGTTCAGTTCCGTCCACCCTTCTTATGTGGGAGTGTGGGTGCTGCGATGTCCTTGGGGTGATGAGTCACACTGCTGACAGTACATGTACAAGGGAGGGTGACACTCGGTACATTCACAAAGACACTAAGTGACACCAGCCCACTCATTCCACGAGAACACAGTGTCACCGCCTATTAAGCAGCGGAAAGGTTACGGTCTAAATCGGTGCAGCCGGTACAATGGGGTTGATAAGTGTTGGAACATCCTGCAGTATCCGCTGGGTTTTCTCTCCTCCCTGATGATCAGCTGCTGCTGAGTTTGTCCCTGACAATGTGCCTGTGCACTGCTTTGTTGTTGGGGTTTTAAGGTATGCAGCCCTTTGCAAATCTTAGAAACCTGAAATTCAAACTAAGGCCTTTGACTTGGGTAGTGTTACAATCCCAAAAATATACACATAATATATATAAAGACATGAATATATGTCTGGCAACTGCTGAGTACATATTAAGCACATTTCTATTGGTAGATGGAGTATAGAATCTAAGTCAGCCACCAATGTTGGTACACATGAGCAGGATATGAGGCTGACACGTGATCCCTGAGGAAATTGACTGTCCCCACAGAGACTGTCGGGAGTGAGGGCCCCAGTGCTGTGTTTTAATACTTATGAATGCATGAAGATCAGATAAATTGTGTCAGGTGGTTAGCAACTTACACAATTGAGTCCTTTTCAGTCAAGTAATCCGTTTTATCTTCTTGTCCAACACTCACCCCCTCCCCGTCTATCCTTCGTCTTTCTCATGTTTGGAAATGTGAGCTTGTATCACGGTCTGACAAGAGTGCACACACACATATACACACTACTGTTTTGTGTCACTTTTGTCACAATTTCTTAATCAATAATAATCAAATTGATCAGAAATACATTGCAGACATTGTTAATGTTGTAAATGACTAATGTAGCATACATACACAAGCGTACAGAGGACCGTCATCAGCAACCATTGCTAGCATGTTGCAATGCCATGTTATGTTTGCTAATACAAGATTATCATATTAAAAGGCTAACTGATCATTAGAAAATCCTTTTGCAAATATGTTAAAACTCAAAACTGTTGTGCTGATTGAACAAACATTCCCTTACCAGAACAGCACAAACTGTCTCTAATCAGAATAGAAAGAGTGGGAGGCCCCGGTGCACCACTGAGGACAAATACATTTGAGTGTCTAGTTTTGACACAAAGCCAAAATGGTTCAGGAACACTGGTGTTGACTTGGCTTACAGAAATTCCCAATCGACCTTCTGTGGGATGTACTGTACAAACAAGTCAAGAATTAAAGCATCTGCTGCTAACATCTTGGTGCCAGATACCACAGCAAACCCTCAAAATGTGTATTTGTATATGAGTACCCACACACACAAACAAACATAGACTTTCCCTTAGATAATTTTGTTTTGGTTTTTATTGTCATAAACTCAAAGTGCAGACTTTTCCAACAGAGGTGCAGAGGAACATCGACCTGTATACATTTCTTATATTGGTATAATAAAACCAAAACGCAATTTACTGAATAACAAAATGCTTCATTCATTACAATTCATTATTACCATATTTGTAATGTTCTGAAAATCCTTCATTTAATAATGCCAGTCTGAACGTAGGCTGTAAAAGCTTGAGGAGCACTTTATATAAGAGTGCCCTTTAACAGTGTACTGTCTGAAGTGATGTTATGAACTACTTCACTGGTATCTTTGACAGACAAAGTGCTTTATATAAGAGTACTGTCTGAAATTATGTTATGAACTAGTGTGCTATTATGTTTGACAGACAAGGTGCTTATGAGAAGAAATATGAAGAAATGTAGGTCCATTTCTATCCTACTAATGTAAGAAATAATTATTTAAACTAGGTAATTTGTATTAGTCCCACAGCATACTGCTGCATTGACTTGGTGAGTGCTGCCATCTACTGCGCAATTACTTTATGAAACGGAAGTGGTTCAAAGCCCATATTATACAACTACAGCTTTCCTAGTCACAAATCGTAAATAAACAGTGACCAATAAAAAATAAGTGGCAAAAATAAGGTTTATCATCTGGCTAACAATATTTCTAGAATATAGTAAATCTAGTCTGGAATTCATGTTTAGCATGGATTCCTGGATAGACGAAAATGCTTTTTAAAACTGTGGGAAGCTGAAGTGAAGTCTAGAGAATACTTTTACTTTAACACTATAGTTCGAGCTTTCAATATATGATGATCAGGGGTGGATCAATTCCACTTGTAATGTAAAAAGATTCTGGTTATTCACCATATTCCAAACACACATTTTCCTAATTAAAATTACTGACGATAATTTGAATTAGCACTTTGGTGAATGCACTATACTTGAATGGATTTTTTTTTTCTTTCTCAATGTCTCAAAATTTAGTTGATTTTATCATAAGCTTTTCCTAGGATATTCCCAACAGGTTATAAGCATTCCTTAATAAAGTAAGTCCATTTCCTCAGTAATCACAGTTCTTCGCTACTGACAGGATGATTTGAAATATTCACACTTCATCCCTACTCTGCTGACAGGCTGATTTGCGGCCCAATATCTTCACTTGCTTCTAGAAGAACATCTGCTTTGCTGATTTTATGCAGCTCCTCCTGGAAATATTCAACATTGGAAGATTCTGTCCTTTCTCTGTAGTACCGGCGATTCTCCTCAGGGTAGGTTACAGCTGACAGAGGCAGTCTGTATATGGCTCTGGTTTCCGTGATGATGAGGAGAAAAGTGAGAGCCGACAGGCAGAATGGCCAGGTGCATGCTGGGAGTCCAAACTTAAAATGTGGTTCATGTTGGGAAAGGAGGGTTCAGAGCATGAATGAGAGTTCATGGGTAGAATTGAGCCTACTGTATATTAGGACTCCCACCCTGAGACTCTTAGAAAAATAGTGCTCTGGATATTGTTTATTGACATTTAAATAATCAGAGATAACAGTTTCCTACAGTTTATAGTTTAAAAATGCAATTTTGTAGAATCTGCTATTTGTACGGCAATGTGTATCTGAAAGTTCTCAACAGAAGATGAATACTGGA
>JACXGK010002263.1:27480-57199 GCA_016801125.1 Novumbra hubbsi | reverse complement strand
TACTCCTCATGGAGTTGGGGATATGACTACTCCTCATGGAGTTGGGGATATGATTACTCCTCATGGATTTGGGGATATGATTACTCCTCAAGGAGTTGGGGATATGATTACTCCTCAAGGAGTTGGGGATATGATTACTCCTCATGGATTTGGGGATATGATTACTCCTCATGGATTTGGGGATATGATTACGCCTCAAGGAGTTGGGGATATGATTACTCCTCATGGAGTTGGGGATATGATTACTCCTCATGGATTTGGGGATATGATTACTCCTCAAGGAGTTGGGGATATGATTACTCCTCAAGGAGTTGGGGATATGACTGCTCAAGTAAATCCCATGTGTTCCCCTTTCCCCATACAATGCAGAGTACATGGGGAGACTTTAGCTGAGACGAGTCTCTAAAGCCGACTGACTCTGCCCTCTCTCTCCCCACAGGAATGAGTCCTAACTCCTGCCCAAGTAAGGAGGGAGCTCCTTCTACCTCAGCAGCCCCAGAATGGTCAGACCCACAGAAGCAGCCAGAGGAGCAAGGGAGCAAACAAGGAAGCAAACAAGGGAGCAAACAAGGGAGCAAACAAGGGAGCAAACAAGGGAGCAAACAAGGGAGCAAACAATGGAGCAAACAGAGGAAGAATCCAGAACAGAAGCAGAAAAAGAAAGTAAAGAAACTGAAGGAGAAGAATCCGACGCCCAAGAAAGCCAAGATGACCCACCGCTGCTTCAAATGTGGAGAGGCCTTCTCCCGTATCTACGACCTGCTGCTCCACCAGACCATTCACATTGACGGGACGGCCGCGTTTAAAACCAAGAAGGTTCACCGCTGCTTGACCTGTGGCTATGAAGCGTCCGATGCACATAAACTAATGATGCATGAGCGTGTACACACCGGGGAGAAGCCGTACCAGTGCTCTGTGTGTGGGAAGAGATTTGCGCAGAAAGGAAACCTTAAAATACACCAGAGTGTGCACAAGGGTGAGAACTTGGTCCCAACCTTAGGGGCTCTGCAGTCAAAAGATGTTGGTCAGTGGATGAACTGAGTTTTAAATATAAGTCATGGGGATTTTGTTTAAATAAATCTTTAGGGGTTAAAGAGGTCCCAGAGAAGACAGAAAGTGTCAAGAAAGCATCCATTACTCTTAAATGATTGCTTGGGAGTAACAGGTCCAGGTGTTGCTAGAAGATGTTAGTATAGCATGCATTATGCATTGGTCTGTGTCTAGCCAAGCCATAACAAATATTTATCTCACACATTGTTTGTTCGTGCAGGTGAAGTCATAAACCCCAGTTTCTGGCCGGATATTGTAGAGAGGCTTCCTACAATAGGAGTCCCGGGCCAGTACCATGACAACAACACATTTACACCAATAGGAGTCAACGAATGTTACCATGACAATCACATAGCCAAAGAGAACCACCAACGTGTACGCTGTGATGAGGACTGCCAAACACTGTCTGGACTAAAGACGCATATGACAACTCACACAGGCGAGACCCAGTCTTTCCAATGCCCTCTCTGCCGGGTGCAGTTCTCCCAGAAGGGTCTCCTGGACACCCACCTGATGATAGCACACTCCCACGAAAAGCCGGAGAAGCCTCACCCCTGCCCCGACTGCGGCAAGAGGTTCTCCAGCGAGAGCTACATCAGAATCCACCGGAAGATCCACACCGGGAAGATCTCGTACCACTGTGCCCAGTGCGATAAGAGCTTCCTGTCAGCAGAGGGGCTCAAGAAGCACGAGAGTGCTCACCGGGGAGAGAGGCCATACCGGTGCCCCGCGTGTGGGAAGTGTTTCAAGCAGCAGTCCCAATTGACCTGCCATTTTAAGATCCACACAGGAGAGAGGAGTCATCTTTGCTTCCTGTGTGGGAAGAGTTTCGCCAGAGAGTTTGACCTGAGGGTGCACCTCAGAGTCCACTCTGGAGAGAAACCCTACCAGTGCCATGACTGTGGGAAGAGCTACAGATACAGAGCTGGCATCAGGTCTCATATGCAGCAGATGCACCCTGGGAAGCCCATAGCAGAACCAACGCCACGAATCCCTGTTCTCTCTGGACCTCGCTGTGGAACTGGGGGAAGTGGTGTTTCAGCATCACTTATTAGCATGGTAGGAGGACAGGTAGTATGCTATCCTATTGCTGTAAATTAGTTTTGCACTCTGTCTGAGAATTGGTTTTGGCTGACAGAGTTGGTGGGGTTAAGTACCATCATTACTAATAATTGAATTAACAGTATACTGTAATAAGGATGGAACTAACAGTATGCCATTCTAATGATTTAATTAATGTTTATATGTACTAAGATTGTGTTGTTCCCTTCGCAGGATCCTGCAGACCAGAGACCACAGAGTCCGGACGAAAGCCACAGGATCCTGCAGGCCACAGAGACCCAGAGTCCGGACGAAAGCCACAGCCAGACCCCTGTCCTGACCCCATCATCCAAGGCCGGACAGGAGGAAGAGGAGGATGAGGAGGAAAAGGGAGAGGCGAACATTGACAGTTCGGGTAATTCTGAAGCGGATGACGTCAGTTGGAAACCTTCCCCTCATCGTGGTGAGTGAATCTAGAATTTTATCAGAAAACAATCAGTTGTCGCGTTTTTAATTAGCGCGTGTTTTAAAAAGGCTCCCCATCGCTGAAAGTCTGGTCAGTGGTTAGAGTTAGTTCTAAGGTTAGGTCTAAAAAGGTTAATAGGGGGTTATTTAGGCCCGCAATGACACTATTTTTATTAAACAAATATTTTTAGAAAATGTTGTAAAAAAAAAAAATTTTCACACAGCAAAGTGTCGTGCCAGTGCTTCCTCTACGCCAGGTGTGCCAAAAACACTCCAGAAGAAACCAACGAAACGGAAAAACCAAGGAAAAGAATCTAAACCAAAGCAGCCAAAAGCCAAGAGGTTTAACAACCGCTGCTGCTTCAAATGTGGAGAGGGATTCCCCCGGGAATACGAGCTGCTGCTTCATCTGCAGACGCACCTTGATTACAGCTGCTACGTGTGTGGAACGCCTTTCAACAGCAAGGACCTACTCCAGACACACCTGAAGGAGCACACAGGTAAGGCCCAATCCATCCATCTGTCGACAATGTGCCTCACAAATAACCCCAGGCCAGTGTAATGACCTTGAAATCACAAATGAGTAGTACGGTACATCCTTCTTGGCCGTAGTTGTGAGTTCACCATTAATTAGGGCGCCGTGCGAGTGTTGTCTGTGTGTCAGGACTGGTCTTTCTTTCAGAGGGGAGTCTGGGTGTGTTCTCCGGAGAACCGGGAGGTCCAGCCACTGGACAGCACAGAGGGAGAGGCAAGAGGCCTCACCGCTGCCAGACCTGTGGGAAGGAACTGTGCGACGCATCCAAACTGAAGCTGCACATGAGAATACACACCGGAGAGAAACCGTACTGTTGCTCCCTGTGTGGAAAGGGATTCACTCAGCCGGGGAACTTGAAAACGCACGTGAAAACACACAGAGGTGGGAGGCGTTTTGTAGACGGATCAAATCAGATCATATTTCTTTGGGCTTTGGGACCTTGCAAGAATTTCTGGCCCAACTAGTGTAGCACTTAGTGTCAATGTGACCTCCGGGAATGCAGGAATACTCTCTTTATGTGGCAATTAGTCTGTATAAACCTAGCAGGGACGTCAGTCATGTTTGTGTTATAATGACTACTTTGTACCAAACAACGACCGCAAAACTTGAAGGAGTGCAACTGTGTATAGGATGTCAGGAAAGTCAGTAATTGGGAATTGGGAGAGAGAATATTTGGGGTCAAATCAAAACATATATATGGGGACAAGCACTTGATGACTACAAAGGGTATTCAACTCTGTTTATTTTCCCAGCAGATGGGAACCCCAGTTTGTTGTCAACTAATCTGGCAGCTCCTTCTACATCACAAGGTCCTGAACACCATCAGGAAAGTCAGAACCACGTCATCACCTCAGCTCAGGAGGACTACAACTGTCTTGTTTGTGGGAAGAAATGCACAGATCTAGAGTCTCTCCAAAAACACTCAAAATCTCACAACACTGGAACAAAGACGTCCTTCTTCTGCTCTCTTTGTGGTGAAGAGTTTTCTGAGAAGGCTCAGTTAGAAGAGCACCAGTCTACTCACAATGTAAAGAAACCATTTGCCTGCCCCGACTGTGGTAAGAGGTTCCGCAGTAACTACTACGTTAAGATTCACATGCGAATGCACACTGGTGAGAGGCCCTACCAATGCTCTGAGTGCGGGAAGGGCTTCATCACAGAAGAAGGGCTCAAGAAGCACGAGAGTGCTCATAGGGGAGAGAGACCTCACCTATGCCCTGAGTGTGGAAAGAGATTCAAGCAACAGTCCCAACTGACATGCCATTTCCGGACCCACACAGGACAGAAGAGCCATCTCTGCCCAGTTTGTGGGAAGAGCTACTTCAGGGAGTTCGACCTCAAGGTTCATCTGAGAGTTCACACGGGGGAGAAACCTCATCAGTGTGAGGAGTGTGGGAAGAGCTTTTACTATCTCCAAGGGCTCAGGCAGCACCAGCGCACCCATGGCCCAAAGCCCATCGGACCGACACGCCAGCTAGGCAGACCCAAGCAGTCATTCGGCACAGCCAGACCAAATCATTCGCCCAAGACCGAAAGGTCCAAGCCAGCACCTAGAGGAGATGGATTCATGCCTCTAGTCAGAGCTGAGAGACCTATTCAACTAGGCCTACCTAGAGTTGAGTGTGACCTGGAGGGGCCTCAATGGCCGTACTGGCTCCATCAAGGGGCCAGTTAACCTGGTGCTTTCAGTGCCAGTGACGTTTTGATTCTGGTTTGGACATTTCTATAAAAACACATGCACTTACTACTGTGAGTAGCATAGGACCCCTTTACTCATCTATAATATATGTATCTATAGCATAGGACCCCTGGACTCATCTATAATATGTGTATCTATAGCATAGGACCCCGGGACTCATCTATAATATGTGTATCTATAGCATATTCTATATCCAGGAATCCTTCTTGGTCCCTGACAAGGGTCCCGCTGAGTAGTGGAGATGTTTCTTGTTGGTGCTCTTGGCTTGGAGGGTTTCATTTGTAGAGGGTCCGTTGCTCATTTTCAGTGCTTTTTTGAAGCTATTTCATTTGTGTATAGGGACATGATCAAGGGTTAGGAGTCTGTAGCTGGAGGTACATTAGTCCTTCCTGTTCATTTTCTGGGAGTATTAATAATTAAAACAAGTTTTTAATACTAATACTAAAGTGTTTTACTGTATAAAAAAAAAAGTTTGCCTCATGCTGTATTTTGTTTTTATAGCCATACGATGAGTTGAAATGCTTGTTTTACACATTCAAAATAATTGTGTGTAAAACAAGCATTTCTTTTTTTATTATATGTAATATTATTTTCATTCAATCACACGTTAAGCACTTATCTGTTAGAGTTGAAGTTCTCATGGTGCTAAGAAACTCGCTGTGACTTGGAGCCTGTGTGAAATGTTTACATCACACAATAAAAAAGTATGTGTTCACTATAGCTATGTCATGATTCAAATAATTTCACAAATATCTCTTTAAAATATCTTAAATGGCTAAGCTAAGTAAACTGTGTTTAAGCACCTTAACACACTTGCTCTGTGTGTTGGAAGACTCATATCTTGAGGAACACCAGTTTATTTCACACCGGTGGGATGCAGCACATCTGACCTGACTGGCAAGAGGTTTGGATGTGCTTCATCTTTGCAGAGGCACAGTCTCACACATTAGGAAACCACTGAACCACGTTTCTTTACCAGCTACACACTGGAGATCAATGTTATTTGTACTTGGTGCAGAAACAAACAAATTATGGTAACCGTCAATTGATTTCACTTAAGCAGGAGGAATAGTAAAATGAAAGGGATACCCTCTCTATATTCTAATGACGTTTCTTGCAGGGCAAACACACGTATTGTGACTTGGATCTAGCGTGCAGTGAATGTTAACATGACATACAAAACTGCAAATTCTATACCCTTATTCGTTATGTTCTGTTTTGAAGACCTTGCTCTATGTACAGCACTGTAGCATTGGTAGCTTCTTGTAATGACTTCGGGCTGAACATACGTTAAGATATTGTTATGTCTGCACTGTGCCGAAAACGGAAAGTAACGTCCAATAATACCTCCCGGCCTGGTGGTGGCGCCAATGAGGAAGAGACTTAGGATGCTAACCCGAACCGGGCCCAGAATAAAATGCTAACGGTGGTTGCTATCTTGCCCCGACTACCCCTCGATTTATTTTTTCTAGTGTGTGACACGTGTCCGAAATAGTTTTACACGGTTTTAATTATACCACTATATTGCCAAACCCGGACGGTAAACTTGGAGGCAACAATGTTTTAAACACTGTGATATTTTGATTTAGTGTGTTAAAAACTGGTTGGTTTGCCATAGCTACCTTTAGCCTAGCAAGCGAACTTTGCTTTGGATTATCAATTTACCTTTGGTCAAAAAGCTGAAGTGTTTGCTAAAAAGGGTATTTTGTCATGCTACCAGTAGTAACGTGTTGAGAGCGTCCAAACAGAATAGTAGTTTGGCTTCAAAAGTAGTTCGCGTGGCTTCCACTGATTAGCCATGGCCTCGTGAAAAACAATAAGTGACAGAATCAGTTTCTGTTTCGTGCACTACATATTCTAAAACGAGGAGACCTTTTCTGAATAAGTCACGATGGATGAGGTGAGAAGACTGTGTTCACTTGTGCTAAACCGTGTTGATGTTAGTTCAAACATACATGATGCCCCAGGGTTGTATATTCTTATCGGTGTCAGTGTTCTTAGAAAATAACAGCACATTTGAAGACCCTTTCAATTCAATGAACTCTGCCTAGCAACACGTTTTCAGACCCCTGCCCTCTCCGTAATGACAGCCACGAGTCTTGGGCATTCCTCTTTCAGCTTTGCTCACAGATGTAGGCATTTTCTCCCATTCTTGATCCTCTCAAGGTCTTTCAGGTGGGATGAAGAGCATTGGTGAACTGGACCTCTTTAGGTCTCACCATACCATGATCAAAACACCAGATGAGGGAATATACTTCAGTAGAAGGGTGTTCCACCCACGCTCTAGAGCTCCAGAAACTCGTAGAATCGACCCCAAGGCACTTGGAAGCTGTTCTGGCAGCTAGTGGTGGCCCGACACCTGATTGCTTGATTTTGCTTTAATTCATCACCCTTCTCTAGATGGGAACAAAACAATGATTTATACTAGTTATTCATCTCATTCTTTGTTTTAGGATTCTGCTGACCGATCCAACTGTAGTGGAATTCCCAAATTTAACATTGTAGTTAAAGAGGAGCCTGAAGATGTAGGCTGGTTTGCTGATGCTACTGGTATGTAACATTGTTTTGCAGGTCAAACAACTTTACTCCCTCCACTATTTTAAGTTAAAACTAGGAGGTAGATGCCATAATATACCATTAGGGACATTCAACTAAATTTAATAATTTGTAAATATAATTGTAATATATAGTTCCTTTTAATTTGCAAAACATTACAAATTGTACTAACCTTAAAATACAATAATTAATATTATTATTTTAACCGTGTTTTGTTTTTACAGGAGAAAGTCCTGAGTCCAGCTCTAGTCAAGAGGAATTTACTGAATCTGAACACCAAGAGAATCTAACAAATAATAAGTCTTGGTCCTTCCCAGAATGTGGAATACAGATCTCGCACCCATCTGATGGCAGTAAAACAAAATCCCAATCTGCAAAGGCATCATCCATGTGCTCAGTGTGTGGAAAAGCATTTACATGCTCATCCAAACTGAAGAGACACCTCAAAACACACACAGTAGAGAAACCTTACCAGTGCTCCATTTGCAATAAGAAATTTTGTGAAAAGAAAAACCTTCAAAGACACCAGAAAGAACACACTGGAGAAAAGCCGTTCAGTTGCTCTGTGTGTGGGAAGAATTTTACAGAAGCAGCAACTTTAAATAGTCACCTCCGGATACACACTGGAGAGAAACCTCACTCCTGCTCTACGTGTGGGAAGCAATTCCGTCTCATTGGAGACAGGAACAGACATCAGAAAGGACACAGTGGAGTGAAACCTTTCAGTTGCTCTGTGTGTAAAAAAAGTTTTACTCAGGCAAGAACCTTAATGAGACACCATCGAATTCACACAGGAGAGAAACATCACTCCTGCTCTACGTGTGGGATGCTATTCCGTGAGAAAGGAGACCTGAACAGACACCATAAAATACACTCTGTAAAGAAGCTGTTTAGTTGCACAATGTGTGTGGCGAGTTTTTCTTCTTTGTTATCTCTTATTGAACATCAGAGAATACACAAAGGAGATAGTGAATCTGTGCAACTGGGATCACAACATCAGGTGTCTCGAGCTGAAGAGGAGTCTGTTCTCAGTCTCAGACTGAAGGAAGAGGTGGAAGATCCTGCTTTTGGTGAGTTATAGGGTTATTTACTACAATTGCTTTGATTTGTTATATCGTTTTTCCATTACAAGGTCCCTCTCTTTTTCACAGCAGAGAGGCTGAATGACTGCTCGACTAATGAGATGAGTCCCTGTACACCAGGAGAACCTCAACAGCACAAGAGGAACCACGCAGTAGAGAATCCCTACCTCTGCACAATGTGCGGAACTCAATTTAGTGTGAAAGGTGACCTGATCCAACACAAGAAACTACACACTGGCGATAAACCATTCCCTTGCCCAGACTGTGGGAAATGTTTTGAAGTTGCTTCAGACTTGAGAAAACACTTGCTGACACACACTGTGATACATACAGGAAAGAAACCTTACTCCTGCTCTATGTGTAGGAAGAGGTTTACCGCGCTAAGTAATGTCAGTAATCACAAGCAAACAAGCACAGAACGAACATCTTACTCTTGTTCCCTGTGTGGAATTACTTTCTGGAAATATATGGCATACTGGAGGCATAAAAGGTTTCACACAAAACTAAACTTCAGAGAACACAAACAATCACCCACCAGAAAAAATCCTTACTCCTTCTCACCGTGTGGAATGACTTTTTCAAAATATATGTTATATTGGAGACATAAATGGTTACGCGTAGAAGAGAACCCTCACTCCTGTTCTATGTGTGGGAAGCAATTCCTTGAAAAGGATGCCATTAGGAAACACCAGAATGTTCACTCAAGAGAGAAAACTTACTCCTGCCCCATCTGTGGAAAATGTTTTGATTTTGCTGGGATTATGAGGGAACACCTGCTAACACACACTGATGATAAACCTTCCTCCTGCTCCATTTGTGGGAGGAGTTTTACCACACTATCATATCTTACAAAACACCAAAATATGCACTCAGAGAAATGTTACTTCTGCTCTGTGTGCGGAAAGCAATTCCGTAAGAACAGGAACTTAAAAGCTCACCAGAAGCTGCACACTGAAGATAAACCCCACTGCTCTGTTTGTGGAAAGAGTTTTGCCAAAGTGCAAACCTTGAGTAGTCACCTTCGAACACACACAGTAAAGAAACCAAACGTCTGCTCTGTGTGTGGAAAGACTTTTGCCAGAGTGCAAAACTTGAGGAGTCACCTTCGGACGCACACGAGAGAAAAACCTCACTCCTGCTCTGTGTGTGGGAAGCAATTCGGTCAGAAGGGAGACCTGAACAGACATCAGAAAGTACATACTGGGGAGAAGCCATTTAGTTGCTCAGTGTGTAGAAAGAGTTTTAACCAAGCAAATACCTTGAGAAGACATCTTCTTATACACACAGGAGAAAAGTCTCACTCATGCTCTGTCTGTGAGAAGCAATTTCGCGAGAAGAGAGGCTTGAAAAGACACCAACGAGTACACACTGGAGAGAAACCCTACCCCTGCACGGTGTGTGGCAAGAGGTTTGCCAAAGCACAAAACCTGAGGGGTCACCTTCGGACACATACAGGAGAGAAACCTCACTCCTGCTCTGTGTGTGGGGAGAGTTTTGCCAGAGCACAATCATTGAGTAGTCACTTCCTGAAACACACAGGAGAGAAACCTCACGCCTGCTCTTTGTGTGGAAAGACATTTTGTGAAAAGGGAGCCCTAAACAGACACCAGATAGTACACACCAAAGAGAAACCATTCAGTTGTTGCGTGTGCGGCAAGAGCTTCTCCTCCTCATCATATCGCAACCAACATCAAAGAACACATAAAGGACAGAATAAAACTGCTGAACATGGATCAGACCAGCCTGTATCTGTAGTTGTGGAGGAATCTGGTCTCCGTCTACTACTGGATATCAAAGTAAAAGAAGAAGAAGACGATACAGCTTTTGGTGAGTTTTAAGGGGGTTGATCTGTTGCTATATGTTTTACATTGTCTTTGTGAGCTTCAGATCAGAAACCAACGTTGTTATTTGTCAGAAGTGTTACATGCAAACCGAACATAATGAAGTTTAAGTATGAGCATTAACCAATGAAATGTAGTTGCATGTAAATTCACCAGACCTGTCTTTTCAACCGATCTGAAGAACTTAAAAATGAATCGGTGCTCTTTTAGGTTTTGGAATGCATCCCCCATTTCTGAGCCTACTTATTGGTGGAGAAGTTGTCACCTTCTCTCATCCACACCCCTGACCGATTTGTTTAAGAAAGGTTTCTGTTGTTTGTTCTTAAAAGAGATGATTATTATGGAGCAATTTATTGGTACCTTTAAATTTCCAAATAGAAAACTACATATTTACCAAGATCACTGCTTTAACTTAACCTTTTCAGTAAATGTGATACATGAGGGTTTAGAGTTATTAATATCTATCCATAGTTTCTCTTTCCCATAACAAGAGAGATCAGACAACTCCCATGACAATAAAAATACTCCATTTGCATCCATAGAACCTGAACAACGGCAGGAGAATATCACAGCTAAGAGCCCCTACAGCTGTTCAGTTTGTGGCAAAGATTGCCAAAGTTTATCAGCGCTGGAAAGACACATGAGAACGCACACAGGAGAGAAGCCATACAGCTGCTCTTTGTGTGAGAAGCAGTTTCGTCAAAAAATACACCTTCGAGATCACCAGAAAGTGCACACCGGAGAGAAACCATATGCCTGCAACAAGTGTGACAAGAAGTTTGGTTTTGCGTCAGCATTAAAAAGACATCAGAAGCTACACTTACGATAGCCTTGCTTATATAAAATTCCTTGTCACTTTGTATTTGATATCTGAGTTAGTGAACGTCAAACAACTTGACTTCTGGGGAGTTTGCTTACCTGATTAGCCAAATGTTCCATGTAGTTCTAGATTGCAAGATGGCGTGTTCAAAACAACTAAATTGCTGCTTGAATGCGTAGAGGTCCAGCCATACTAAAGTTGTGTTCTGGTTTATCTCAACTGCCCAGTAATGTGGTCAACCGTATTACGGGAATAAATAGAGTTATGATCACAGGAGATCACTGCCATCGCAGGTGGATTAGATTAGGGATTGATTCTCCCATGGACGCATACTTGGTTACAACCATACAACCAGTCTGTAGGTGGTCTCATTGAAACCCGCCTTGCACCCAGTCCCTGCTGTGATCTTGGTCAACACGGGTCTCTGAAAAGAGATTCATCTTTGTAAGTCAAACTGAAAGTAGGGTTACATAAAATGTATTTAAAAATATATGCATGAACGGTGAAAGATGATGATATCACTGGTGCCAAGTATATACATTTGTGTTGATATTTAGGAAAACCTCTTATTTTCTATATTGAAGACATTTTATTCTTGATTTATGGTACTATTTCGATTATATTTAGTAAGTAATTTAGCAGACGTTCTAATACAGGGTGATGTATAGTAGTGTTCATACATTCTTGTGCCTTTTACAATTTGGTCGCCTATGGGAATCTACTCCACAACCCTGGAATCATAAGAGAAGCTTTCAGAGAATTTACAGAGGAATTATTGTTCGTCATTAAGAAATATATTAATAAATATAATAAACGCGAATGTTAAAGAGAGATGGTGATATAACCTGTGCAGAATTTTGTATTTGTTAAAATGGATTTAGTCATGCTGATTATGTGTCTGGATTGAAGGAAAAACTGTTTTAGTTGTTAGCATAATCCCGCAATTTACCGTATGTATTTTAGGCTGCAATCATAAAATTGGCAAAACATGTTGATGGTATCGACACTTGAGTACATTACCCGAGACTTGTTATGAACAAATCTCTGCCGTTTGTTATGTATTTCATACAAACCGTGTTGTGTTTGGGGTAGATGCTCATGCATGTGATTTTTTGAGGGATGTCACCAGAGAAGCTTAAGATATCCAACTAACCCCTGCCAACTAACGGTAGCTAAATTAGCTAATGCCAGCAAGCTAAAACCATACCATACATACTAAGTTTAAACATTCCCCTGCAGTGGTCTAGTGGTCATTTATTCTGGTGGTAAAGTAGGACTTGGGTGACTTCACATTCCGGTGCGGTAGGTGGCGGTAAAGTACCGCACCGTAAGGTCTGTCTGGAACATCCTGACAAGCCTATCCCGAAGAGTTTTCGTGACCCGGAAGTAATTTGTCAATTATGCAAACAATACATACATTTGGGTTTTACGGTACGTGAAACGTGTCATTTGAATTAAATTTTATATCGGATAAAATAGACTTTAATATCGACAAACTGACTGTGAACTTGAACTCAAGAATTTTGCAACACCTTATTTTACATAGTTTTGTTATTGGATATAAGAAATCTGATTAGTTCGGTAAGCTAGCTCTAGAATAGCTTGTAGTCGGAAGAGTAGGATGTCGTTCTGAATAATCGGAATTGTTCATAATGGATGAGGTGAGTTTGTTTTAGTTAATGCCAAACTAAAACTTGGTATATGGACTGTTACACTAGTTATTTAGGCATCTCATACTAGTAAGACGTTTTGTAAGAATGACTAGGTAATGTCTTGGGATAAATCAGTCCGGATGTTTTTACCTAACAAATGTGGCAGCTAGTTTCAGTCGCAATTTATTGCCTCGTCATTATTTACCTTATTGACAAGCCGTAGTTTAAAATAGTGGCGTTGAAATGATCTTCGTTTGAAAACCTTTTGACAACTTTGTTAATAGCTAAGAAGACATCCATCCTCCTATCGGTATAGAGAGAGCATTGAGACAATACCCATGCCTTTGTTTGTGTTGCCGAGCCCACGTGATTTTTGTCTAACCCTATGTTAGACAACTAATAAGGAGATGGTTCCGGACGAAGCTAGGTGTTAATCAATTAATAACATTTAGTTTTATCTTTTTAGGATTCTGTTGACCTAGCAGATCCGCCTCAATCCTGCTTCACTGATCCCAACCTCCCACATCCACTGGTTTTTGACTCTAGTTATAGTTGCCTGGGAAGCTGCAGTGAAATACCCAGGTTTAACATTATGGTCAAAGAGGAGCCTGAAGATGCAGGCTGGGATATCGAGGATACTGGTACATAGAAAGACATGATTAAAGGGGAGTTCTGCAGTTTAAAATACTCGAGGGATGCTATGAAATTGGGTTGAACCCGTTTTTAGCACATTGTACATATGCTGTGGACGTTGGCCAGAAACCTTGGGAATATGTAATAGTAAGAGAGTTTCCACATGAGGAAAAAGTCACAGACATTAGTTCTTCAACAGGCTTCAATGCCATCCCTTAAATATACCAAAAAAAAAGCGTATTTATTGTTCAGCACATTTTTTAACGATTTAACAGTTAATTAGGTTAACCTTTTTGGGATAACTGTGTCTAGCTATAAATATATACTTGTGTGTGTAGGCAATTGGGGTTAATACAATAAATCTTTTTTCACAGCAGAGAGACTGGACCACCGCTCTAATGACGAGGCAAGTCCTACTGTATCTAGAAAACTTCAAAAACATCAGGAGAACCGCACAGTAGAGAAATCTTTTTATTGCACAGAAAGCAATTTACTGTGAAAAGAGACCTGATCAAACACCAGAATAGAGAAACAGGAGAAAAGCAGTTTCGCTGCCCAGAATGTGGGAAATGTTTTACTGTTGCATCAGCCATGAGAAGACACTTGATGACGCACATTAGGAATAAACCTTACCCTTGCCCTTTGTCTGGAAAGCGCCTTACCATGCAAAACAACTTGAGCAATCCTAAGCAAATCGTAACTCAACGAAAGCCTTACTCCTGTTCACTGTGCGGAATGACTTTCTTAAAATATTTGGCATACTGGAGGCACAAGAGGTTTCACACAAAACTTAACTTCAGAGAACATGAACAATCACACACCAGACGAAAGCCTTACTCTTTCTCACTGTGTGGAATGACTTTCTCAAAATATATGGCATATTGGAGACACAAATGGTTATGCACGGAAGAGGACCCTCACTCCTGTTCTGCTTGTGGGAAGCGGTACCATGAAATAGATGCTTTGAAGAAACACCAGAAAGTTCACAGAGTGGATAATTCATGTATGTCCCGTATCTCTGGAAAATGTTTTGATCTTGCAGAGGATTTGAAACAACACCGGCTAACACACTCAGACAAGAAACCTCACTCCTGCTCTGTTTGCGGGATACGTTTTGCCAAAGCTCAAACAATGACAAGTCACTTCCAGAAACACACGTATATGAGATCTCATTCCTGCTCCGTGTGTTTGAAGCAATTTGGTGAGAAGAGAGCTCTGAACAAACACCAGAAACTTCACACTGGAGGGAAAATGTTTAGTTGCTCTGTGTGTGGAAAGAGTTTTTCATCGTCATCATATTGTAACAAACATCGGAGAAAGCACACTGGAGAGGGTGATGGACATAATTCACACCAGCCAGTCTCTGTAGCTTTGGGGGAGTCTGGTCTACATCTACTGGATATCAAAGTGAAAGAAGAGGAAGAAGATCTTGGTTTTGGTGAGCTAAACATGGTTACGTTTTACTACATGTCAGTTCAATGTCATGTGTTCCTAAATTTAGATCAAACCTTCGTAATTTGGACTTGTCCAAATGCCTTACCACAGTAATCCAAGAACTATGTCCAAGAACTATGTGAAAATTTGTATTTAGCTTTTTTGGGATATGTAACTCATTGGAGTTTTGACTTATTTGAGTTAATTCATACAATCTCTTTCTCACAGCAGAGAGAAGTGACGTCAGCTGTTATCTTAAAGAGAGTCCCAGTACGTCAAGAGCACCTGAACATCAGCGAGAGAGTCATGCCACAGAGATCTCCCATTGCTGTTCTGTGTGTGGAAGAGATTGCCTAAAGTTATCAAAACTTTTAATACATATGAGAAGTCATACTGGAGAAAGATCTTACCCATGCTCTGAGTGTGGGAAGCAGTTCAGTGTAAAAAAGGCTCTCCAAGACCATCAGAAAATGCACACCAGAGAGAAACCTCACACCTGCTCAGGGTGCGACAAGTTTGGATTTGTTCCAGTATTAAAAAGACACCAACAGTTGCTCAAGGATGAGAAACCTATTTCCTGCTCAATGTGTGGTAAGGCCTTACACTCTAGGAAAAACAAACCAGTTAAGTCCAAGGAACTGTCCGTAGATCTCAGAGATAAAATTGTCTTGCGGTATAAGTCTGGTGAAGGTTATAAGAAAATTGCTAAAGCTTTGAATGTTCCCAGGAGCACAGTGGGCTCCATCATTGTGAAATGGAGAAAGTTTGGAACCACTGAGACTCTTCCTAGAACTGGCCGTCCAGCCAAATGGAGTAAACGGACAAGAAGGGCCGTGGTCACGGAGGAGACCTAAAACCCAAAGCCCACTCTAAAACAGCTTCAGAGTTTCTCAGAAGAGACGGGAGAAAATGCAAACACAACAACCATCCCTGCAGCACTCCATCAGTCAGGTCTTTATGGTATAGCGGCCAGACGAAAGACACTTCTGAATAAAAAAAACATGACATGTCGCCTGGAGTTTGCCAAGCGTCACTTAAATGACTCTGAGAGCATGAGGGAAAAGATAATCTGGTCTGGTGAGACCAAAATTGAACTATTAGGCCTGAGGTCCAAGGGCTATACCTGGAAAAGTAAAGGTACAGCTCAGGATCTGACTAATACCATCTCTACGGTGAAGCAATGTGGTAGGAGCATCATGCTTTGGGGTTGCTTTTCAGCGGCAGGGACGGGGAGACTGGTCAGGATTGAGGGGAGAATGAATGGAACAAAATATAGAGAGGTCCTTGAAGAAAATCTCATCCAGAGTGCACAGGACCTCAGACTTGGGCAAGGATTTATCTTTCAGCATGACAATTACCCAATTCACACAGCAAAGACACCACTGGAGTGGCTTCGGGACAAGTCTGTGAATGTCCTTGAGTGGCCCAGTCAAAGCCCAGACTTGAACCCCATTGAACTTATGTGGGGAGAACTGAAGATGACAGTTCAGCGATGCTCTCCATCCAATCTCAAAGATCTTGAGAGGATCTGCAAGGAAGAATGGGTTAAACTGACCAAATCCATCTGTGCAAAGCTGGTTGGGGCCTACCCAAGAAGACTTGAAGCTGTTATTGCTGCCAAAGGAGATTTTACAAAGTACTAAAGAGGGACCTGAATACACATATACATGATGACTATTTTCAATACATTTCTATAAATATTTTTTTTCTTTGTCAATATGGGGAATCGTGTGTAGTTTGATGACAAACAATGACTTAATAAATTGAAAGAAAAAAATTTAACTTTCTGAAACCACTGTATATATGCAAAGATTAAACCTCCTGTTTTGGATTGGATGTATTATATGGTTTATTGGTGCACATTCTATAAATTGAATGATTAGAATATCTCAGCCATGAAATTAAAACTTAGAAAGTGAGTGGTTCTGATGACCTTGTCTGAACTGACTAGGTCTGCACGATTAATTTAAAGTGCAATATCCAAATCGCTATCTTGACGCGATTTTCTATGGTCTAATTGCTATTGGCCAGGGTGGTTACTTCCGGCATGATTTCATGTATTTCATTTAAATGGGTTTGATTTTGAGTAGTGTTGTGCCTTGTTCTTTAGTAACTAAATACTGATTCTAATAAACAACTGAAAAACCAACTCTGAAGGGCTATACTATTTTATAAAAATGATAAGCAACTCCGAGAAAGACTAAGCATGGCAGAATAAGTACAACTGTGAAAACAAATCCACTGTTTGGATAGACAAAAGTTAGACAGAAAGTTAATCAGAGAAAATGTGGCAATTTCCTCTAAAGAATTTAGCAACAAACCACTTAAATAAATGGCTAAACAACTGTACAGTTTAAAACAATGGACTCCCATCTCCAGAGGACACTAAATCAATCTTACATAAGTTTTATAGCTTGTAATTTTTCTGCGTTTCAAAAGCAGCAGTGATTATTTCAAGGCGTTTTTTTTCTGTTTTCAAAATGAACAGAGTCCCTCTACATCAGAAGAATCCAAAAAACATCTCAAGGTCCACACAGCGAAAGGCAAAACTAAACATATTCTAAGCAAAATTAAATCACTTCAAAATACTGCCTATGTTATATTGTGATACAATACAATCTGTTACCATTTTGCTTGGATGTTTTGTGATACATTTTCACAATATTTAGCCGTTGTTGAATACAAATACAATACATGTTCAATTCAAATAAAAGATTGTCGGAAGCATACAGCAGAGAGTCTTTTCATCATGATGTACTACTCCTGGTTTCCTGTGTTACCATGGACTGTGGCAGCAGCCCTTTACTCCTCGTCCGTCTTCATCCCAGCAGCCAGATCCTCTTCAGAACGTGCACTGTGGTGTTACTTTGTGTCTCTTGAGACATACAGTGCATCTGCTATATGTCTTCCGCATGAACTCTATGGTGTATTTTAACGTAGCATATTTTGACTATACACACTTTCCTAGAGGTAGGTTTTTTCTTTTTAAGTAATACGCTGGCCTCCTATTTTGAAAGGGTTGTGACCCGGAAATGTTTTGGGGTTTTTTTCTCAGAAGGTATCGACAATAAAATTGTTTATTTTATGTTATGGGAGGTTTGTCATTTAAATATATTTTAATGTCATTTAAAGTAGACTTTGGTCAATCGAACTATAAACATGAACTCAACCATGTTGCAGATGCCAATTTCACATCGCTTTGCATTTGGATAGTAAGGGGAAACAAATCTGGTTGGTAAGGCACGCTAGCGCTAGAAGATGAAACATCGTTCTGAATAATCTATTTCTGAAAAATCCACAATGAATGAGGTGAGTTTAGGTTAGTTTGTGCTACACCAGTGACTATTCAAGGATTCTAGGTGAGAACGAAGATTAGCTACGGATGCTAGTAACCTTAACGTTTACTGCGTCGAGCAAGCCACATTAAGAACAATGTAATTTTCGTTCCAACTTTAAAGTAAAAGTCGCCGATTAGAAAGCGATGCGAATGTAAAGAACTCGTATCGAGTTGTCAATGATCCAAAACAGTTTTCTTTTATTTACACAACCCGCAGGTGCCTGGCCAACGACAAGGAGCACTGTAGTGACTGAAATCTCTAGTCTCAAGTGTTATCTTTTAAAAGTAATATGTTCAATTAGTAGAATAAGCGGTTTAATTACTTTCATGTTTCGTAATATGAGCAAAATGAAAGTAGTTGTTAAATCGCTGCAGAATTGTAATCTCTCAATATTCCGAAATCGAACAAAGGGCCAGTTAAGTGTAAATTTGCCCCAATGCATTTTTAAGGTCTAATACAGCCACAATGTAATTACAACCTTGTTATGCCGTATCTAAAGCAAATATAGCACAAATAATTTGGGAATATTTTGAAGGATGAACACAACATATTATTGGTTTGGCTAATCCATATTTTAATTATCTTGATTTATACAATTGAGATTAAGTATTTGAGCTCTGATTTTCTGCATTGTGGCCCATTGTTCACATTTAATTGTGTCCGGCCTTTTAATCGATTATATTACAATATAGTTTGCCTTAAAAAAATGACTCATGGTGCCTGTTTCGTTTATTGTGCTTTGTGATCAGACATGCAATGTTCAGGTTGGAAAAAGATATTGCCCCCTAGTACAATCAACTCAAATGAAAGGGGTTATTGGGGACGGGTATTTAAACTCCTTGGTAAACAATCAGGCCTGATTTGGGCCAGCCCTGTCAATATTAATCTGTCAAATGTTGCCCCTTGCCATCAGATTGAAGTTCTCAGCACATAAATTCCAATGCCACATCATGCCACGATCAAAAGAAATTCCTGAACAGCTTCGTAAAACAGTTGTTGATTCATATCAGGCTGGAAAGGGTTACAAAGCCATTTCTAAGGCTCTAGGACTCCATCGAACCACTGTCAGAGCCATACTGTCCAAATGGAGAAAGTTTGGGACAGTTGTGAATCTGCCTAGGAGTGGCCGGCCCACAAAAATCTCTGCAAAAGCAAAGCGTAAAATCATCCAAGAAGTCGCCAAGAACCCTAGAACAACATCCAGGGATCTGCAAGCCTGTGCCACCTCATCTAAGGTCAGTGTTCTTGACTCCACCGTCAGATAGACACTCAGGTTTAATGGCAGAGTAACGATTGAAACCACTTCTCGGTCAAAAAAACATCTTAAATTTACCAAAAAGCATGTGAATAATCCATAAGATTTTTTGTAAAGTGGCCCCTGTTATTGCTGGTCAAAACAACAATGCATTCCGTATTATGAACCTCATACAACGGGCAAGCATGTTAGTGGCAGTGTTATGGTCTGGGGATGCTTTTCTGCATCAGGATCCTACACTGAGGAACTAAGCTCTGAATGTTGGCCAGTCCTCTTCCGGCATTGCCAAGAGTCAAAAGCTCCGTCCAACATCCAACCCAGCCGTCACAGAGTTCGTTTGCACCTTCCACCAAAGGGTCACACAGCACTTTCTGTAGGCACCAACCAAAGTCATCGGTGACGCAGCTGGGACTTGAACGGTGCTTACAACCACTCATTAACTCTGTTTTCACCGTGCCGTTCTAGGACTGCGTTGGCACCCCTAAGTCCTGCTCCACAGCTTCCCAGCCAACGGCCAGTTACCATGGTGACCAGGACCGCACGCCGGCCAGGCGGGCCGTTGACGTCCCCGGGGACCTGGATGACTGCGCTGAAACCCCAATGTTTAACATTGTGGTCATAGAGGATGAAGAAGATGTACTGGACTGGACTTTCAACAACACCGCTGGTAAGGTGTGTTTAGAGGCATCACATTATGTGTTCTGGGTTGATCCACCGCTCTGGGCCGGTGCACATGTACCACTGTGGCGTGGATTTGAATCCGACCCACAGATCCCTCCTCTGAATTTCCCCACAGTCCATGATTAAGAAGCGTGAGTTATGGAAATGCAATATGGCATTTCATCCCAACAGATGAAGTCAATTGTTTGTTTCTTCTCATTTTGAACAGACAGAAAAACATGGGTTAGTTAATCAGAGGTCCTGTTTAAATTTTACCGCTTGCATGTATGATGTACCTTGACCGTTTAACCCTTATTTACTTTACTTTTTTTTTTTTGTTCTAACAGGGCAGAGTCCTGTCTCCAGCTGTAGTGATGAAGAATCAAGATTACCTGTACAAACTACAAACAATCACACAGCTAAGATGTCTCACCGCTGTTTGGAGTGTGGGAAGGAGTTTCCACACCCATCCAAACTACAGAGACATATGAGAATGCACACAGAAGAAAAACCTTATCCTTGTTCTGTGTGCGGGAAGAGATTCAGAGACACAGGAGCCCTTAAAACACATGAGAGGTTACACACTGGTGAGAAACCTTTCGCCTGCCCTGAAGAGGGTTGTGGGAAAAGGTTTGTTAGCCAGGGAGAGTTAAAACTTCACCATCGGACACACACAGGAGAGAAACCATGCCACTGCTCTGTGTGTGGAAAGAGTTTTGCAAGAATGTGGCACTTGAAGGTCCACCTGATGACACATGCTGCTGAGGAGCAGAGGCCAAAGAAACCGTTCCAGTGCCCTCAGTGTGATAGGGGCTGTAACTCTGCCGCAGAGCTCAAGATGCATCAGAGGATGCACACTGGTGAAAGACCTTTTCAGTGCATCATCTGCAAAAAGACCTTTGTTTTCCCAAGCTCCCTCACAAGGCATGAACAATCACATATGAATGAAGAGAATAGTACCGCAAAGCCGTACAGCTGCTCAGAATGTGGAAAGGAATTCACTCAGCCATGGACCTTGAAGATACACATGCGTCAGCACACCGGCGAGAAACCGTACCACTGTTCCCAGTGCGAGAAGAGGTTCTCCTCGTCATCCCTCCTTAAAAGACACCAGAGAGTTCACACCGGAGAGAAACCATTTGAGTGCTCTGACTGCGGAAAGTGTTTCTCCTCGTCCGCTAATAGGTCTAGTCACCGTCATCGTATCCACAATAGGATCGCAGTAGCAACGTCAGAGAAACATTCAACCAATATGGTTGGTATATAATGGCAAATCAAGTTGAAATAATTATTTTCAATTTTTGTGTAATGAATTGCGGTCCAATTCTTAATCCTAAACTTCTGTTCCTCAAAATTCCCAGGTTGACCTACTTCCTGGAGTTGGGGAAGAGGCAGGGGATTTAACAAATGTCAAACTGGAAGAAGAGGAGGAGGATCCTGTTTTTGGTGGGTTTTATTTTGTTTAACGTGTAGATTGGCCTACAACAGCCAGGGTAAAACTCAATAGCAGCGATAACATGGGTGAGATGCAAGGGGCTAGAAAAGTGTTTTTTTCAGAGGACATCCAGACTGTGGAATGAAGAATTGCAAGCATTGTAAAGCTGCTAAAATGGGGGAGGCATTGTCACCAGGGATCCCCTTGACCTTTGGGTGTGTCGGGCCCCTAGGTGCAAACTGTTCAATTTAGTGAGTGTGAGGTCCCATGTGCTGACACGTAACAACCGTGTTGTTTGGAGTTGTAGCAATGAGAAAATGTGGTAACTACAATTGGATACCAACAATTCAAAAAAGGTATCCAGTGGCAGTCTCAAGTAATGAAATCAGAGCCTTGAGTCAGGCTGCAACTCATTTTTCTCCCTGGCTGAACTCTTCCCGTAGGCTCACCTCCAGCTCCTCCACATCATGGCTCTACCCAACATCAGGAGAATCACAACACCTGACCGAACTAAAGTACAGATTTGCATAAGGAAATTAAACTGTACCCTTGCTCATAGTGTGGGAAGAGGTTCTGATAGAAAGGACAATTGAAAGATCTTGACTAAGATTTGACAGAGAATCCGGACTGAGAGTCCTGCATGATATTTAGCCTTGTTTAACATACATTTTTATAATAATCTTCATTCATGTCAATATGTCTTCTTAAGGAATGGAGATTGTTTAGGGTAAATTATATTGACCCATAATTGTGTTTTTTAAATCTATTCAAAGGCTTCAGAGAGCAGCTACTTTGCTAAAGAACCCATCCATTAAGAGCTAGGGATTTGTCTTTAAGTCAATTTTGCTTCAGGGCCATTCAGAGCTTCAGGGCCATTCAGAGCTTCAGGGCCATTAATTCCTGGTAGCGGCTTGGTCTTTAGGTTTGCCAAAATACTGTCATTCACAGGACTCTATAGACTAGTTACATTTATTACTGACGGAATGCAATGTTATAATCAATCAGGAAATCTTATGATGTTTAAATGTGAGCAATGCCTTTGGTATGTATTTCTCCAAATGTAAACGCATGCAATCATAAACTCTTTTTACAACCGAAATGTCAACATTTTGTCAGAATCAACTGCATATTTGTAACATCTGCTGGGTCACTGATATGCCTGCGACATTTCCCTCATGTTGCTTCTTACTTTGCATTCGGAAAGGATATGACAACTTCATTTTTCCACATACACATTTTTTGGGGTGTTTTCCTTTCAATTGATGTCCTACGAGGACCAAATTAAACCAAGTGTAGGAAGATCTTAACTAATTAGTGTCATAGCGAAGGGAGTGAATACCAATACAATTGATTGTTTTCTGTTTGTTACTTGTAATTAAATTTACGATTTGTTTCCCCTTCGAAGAAATTATTATGTTGATAAGTGACAAAAACTTATTTGTAATACACCACTGCAATATGCTCCTAAACTGAGGTGGCGGTACGAGTCAAGCGAGTACATCGTGGAATCTACTCCGGACCGGAGGTTAGACCTCCGCAGGAAGACGCTGACGAAGCTAGACGGTGGAGCTAGTCAGGGTTCAGGATTAACTGACCACGAAATATTTGTGAAATATTATAATGATTCCGTTGAAAAATATACTGTGATGTTGCCAAACCCGAAGTATAAACACGGAAGAGGCAATATTACTAACAGTTATTTTCAGAACTTTATTACTATGTTTAGCAAAGCAGTTGGGTAGCATCCTAGCAGCCGTTAGCTAATCCCCGTTATTTGCCAAATGTAAACCGCAAGTAGCAGGTAACAAGGCTACTGATTTGCTAGCTCGCTATAGTGACCTCGTGGTGAACATAACATTTCAGTAGAAGAGCGCAGACAGCTTCAGTTTACAGCTACAGATTTTAGCTAGCCACTACAACTATTCCCGAAGGATTCAAGATGGATGAGGTGAGAACAATGACTGGACGGTCATACATGTTTTCTAGCAAACGTATTGTAGAGTCCAGGTTCTCCGACTCCACCCTTTTCCCGAAGTGTGCATTTCCATATAACGTCTGTATATAACCCGGATCCCCTTTAGCTGGTGAATAGGCACCGGCTTCTCTTCATTGGATCAACCATAGACCCCGATCGACCTCGTATCTCTTTAAATTGAATGAGTGCTTCGCATGTTATGGTCATATTACGGTGTAGGTAATGGTAATACTTATTATTCCTTGTCATAGAGTATTTTCATATTAGCAAGTGACAATATTTTTTAGGTAAGAACATGTCGTGGGATGTCTGTTAGGTGAGACTTCCGAATTATTCAATGAAACCACGCCACCTGCATTCCAATCGCATTATGGCGATGTCATGTTATGAATTTTGTATTGCTAATATAGATTACAGAGATTATTCAAATATATTAATAAAGAAACACATGTAATTACAATGTAAATGTAAGTATGCTGTCACGTTAAGATGAAACTAACGTGACAAACGGAATTGGGAGATTACCAGGGTCTATTTAATAAAGCAATACCAAATAACGAATAGTAAATCATTATGAACGTGTGAAATGCAATTCACTTCCCCGAAAGAACCAATGAAAACTATTTTATTCCCACCCCTCCTAAGATAGACTTTACGCACATGCTAATACATGTACAGGGCACATATCGTATATATTCATTAATTCTAGTACTCGAGGAGACGTGTTTCCTGTAAACAAGTCTCGCCAAGCCGTCCCGATTACACACGCTGAGACGAACTCATACTTCCCGCCCCACAACAACCACTGAGTACGCCGGAAGTCGCCAGAGTGTGATTTGACATGCGGAGTGTTCACTCCACCACAGGCAGCGCGGAACTGAGTCTGTCGCTATGGCAACCTTGATTTCAACTTTTTGGAAAGTGTCATGTCGGAAGGTGATTGGTCAAGGGTTCATATCTGGTATTTGGTATCTGTTTAAGCGTGGTCGAGTCATTGATTAATTAAACCGCCCAGACGGAACCTGGTTGTGCTTCTTGAGTCGGCTTAAAGACTGGTCATTGCCCATCTGCATTTTCTGACTCACCAGTCATCTGAAAAACATTGATGTAGGACTCCTAAAATGAGTCTGGCTCTTCTCTAGTTTTCATCTTATATTCCCATCTTACTACGAAGTTTTTCTTAGACAGTGTGCATACTTTCTTGTTGCTTGCTCTTTGAGATTTCATTCTGGGTATATGTAAAAGCATTTTGTGACAGGCTCTGATGTAAAAGGGCTTTATAAAATACATTTGGTTAATTGACAAAAGCCACATCAGAACTTTGCCGCAGAACAGGAAGGATACTCGGATGTGACCATGAAACCATTTGGTGATTTAAAACCGAAGTATAATTGTTTATAAGAAAAAAATGTAATCAACTGTGACAACCTAAATGAAATGTTGAGAAAAAAACATATCTGATACACAGGCTTTTTGCCTGTCAGAGAAAAACTGCCTTTTGTGGTCTGTTAGGGAAAAACTGCAGTTTGCTGTCTGTTAGAGAAACACTGCTTTTTGCCTGTCTCTGTTTGAGAAACACTGCCTTTTACCTGTCTCTGTTAGAGAAACACTGCCTTTTGCCTGTCTCTGTTTGAGAAACACTGCTTTTTGCCTGTCTCTGTTTGAGAAACACTGCTTTTTGCCTGTCTCTGTTTGAGAAACACTGCTTTTTGCCTGTCTCTGTAAGAGAAACACTGCCTTTTGCCTGTCTCTGTAAGAGAAACACTGCTTTTTGCCTGTCTCTGTAAGAGAAACACTGCTTTTTGCCTGTCTCTGTTAGAGAAACACTGCCACTTGCATAATGATTTATGCCCACTACAGATTGTGTTGAAAACATTTCAAATATATGATGTTGTGCTGACAATTCTAAACCAGAAAATACTCTCTGAATATCCTTGTATTTTATGCTGTTTTCCAGGACTCCGTTGGTCCTTCTCCATCCTGCTCAACAGAACCCCAACCAACAGCCAATTACCACGGTGACCAGGCCCACACGCCGGAAAGCCCAGGGGGGAGCTACGCCGGGGAACATGGTGATTGCGGTGAAATCCCGAGGTTCAATGTCGTAATCAAAGAGGAAGAGGAAGAGGAAGTTATAGGAGATTGGACTTTTAAGTACACTGGTGAGTAGACAACAGACAATGTATGAGGAAAATAACATGGTTCTCAAAGGGATTTTAACAGACATTCAATACATTTTTCAATTGGTCCTGTAAAGGGTCCTGTATAGGGTCCAGTAAAGAGTCCTGTAAAGTGTCCTGTAAAGTGTCCTGTAAAGTGTCCTGTAAAGAGTCCTGTAAAGTGTCCTGTAAAGTGTCCTGTATAGGGTCCTGTATAGGGTCCTGTATAGGGTCCTGTAAAGTGTCCTGTAAAGAGTCCTGTAAAGTGTCCTGTAAAGTGTCCTGTATAGGGTCCTGTATAGGGTCCAGTAAAGAGTCCTGTAAAGTGTCCTGTAAAGTGTCCTGTATAGGGTCCTGTATAGGGTCCTGTAAAGGGTCCTGTACACATGCTATTTGCCTGTCCTCCAGTCATCAATACATTTAATCGTAGAACCCAATCAGAGTCTGAGTTACATTTAGCGAATGGGCTGACAGAATTTCTTGATGAGCATAGAGGATGTTGTCCAAAGATAAGATGTAAGATGTCCAAATAGCTGGTTGGCATGAAAGTGAAGTCTAGCTTTTGGGGAGAAGGGATTCCTGACCTAGGTCAAACAATCGTGCCCTGTCTGTTTGTTTAACCCATATCTTCCTGTTCTGACAGGAGAGAGTCCTGTCTCCAGCTATAGTGATGAAGAATCAAGATTACCTTTACGAAGGCCAAAGAATCACACAGTGAAATCATCCCACCGCTGTCTGGAGTGTGGGAAGGATTTTCTTTATCCATCAAAACTACAGAGACATCTGAGAACACACACAGGAGAGAAAATAGTTAAGAAACCTTTCCCATGCTCTGAGTGTGACAGGATCTCTTACTCTGCAGCAGAGCTCAAGATGCACCAGAGGATGCACACCGGGGAGAGACCTTTCCAATGTGCTACCTGCAAAAAGACCTTTGTTTTCCCCAGCTCCCTCACAAGGCACGAACAATCCCATATTAGTGAAGAGAATAGTACCGCAAAGCCGTACAGCTGCTCAGAATGTGGAAAGGAATTCACTCAGCCATGGACCTTGAAGATACACATGCGTCAGCACACCGGCGAAAAACCGTACCACTGCTCTCAGTGCGAGAAGAGGTTCTCGTCATCATCCCTCCTTAAGAGACACCAGAGAGTTCACACTGGAGAGAAACCATTTGAGTGCTCCGACTGCGGAAAGTGTTTCTCCTCGTCCGCTAATAGGTCTAGTCACCGTCGTCGTATCCACGATGGTATCCAAAGAGGACTGCAGCAGCATACTAACTATTTGGATAATTCCAATACGGTAGGTAATTGTATTTACTATAAACTACATGGTATTTTTCTGCACTGTTCCTGGACTTTTAATTTGAAGTCACACCGACCGGGGTCATGGTGCAGATTGTGATGTGTTCCCACCCATATTAGATGAACTATTATTAGATTACAATGCATTTCGCATGTAGTCCTTCTATTTTAAGGCGCCAGAACCATTTTCACTGTGCCGCATGTCCTTGACATGCAAAGATAAGCCTGGATCTCTTCCCTGGTGAAGCTCTGCCAGGATAGTGGCCATCTTTTGTTCTTCAGCTTGTTTGCCTTCAGTCTTGGATTCCGGTTGGGTGGTTGACTTGGCCAGTCCAGAACTTTTCACTTTGTGACCCTGAAAAGCCCTTGGCAGCCACGTGGTTCCCTGGACTCTGAAGCCCCAGTCAGTTGCGGTGGTTATCAGAGTAACAACTAAGACTGATGCTTCAATTGAATGTTGTCTATCGTCGTAGGCTTCTACGGAGAAAAACTACCAGGTTGACCCCAACCCTGCTGAGCCCCTATCAACATCTGCTGAGGGTTCTGGTCTCCCTCTTCTGCTGGACGTGAAGGAGGAGGATCCTGCTTTTGGTGAGTTGATGGGCTAATTCAACAAGGTACGGATTAGCCTAGTGAGTCTGTGTTTTAAAAAATGGAACATTTAATTTATTTCTATTTCTTCTTCATGGGTCGGTTTTACAAGTGTAGTTTTTTCTTTTTACCTTATGCAGAGAGACCTGACCGTGTCTCAGTCAGTGAGGAAAGTTCCTGTCCATCAGAATCTGACCAAAACGAGGAAAATAACAAAGCTCTGGGGCCACATATCTGTTCAACCTGTGGAAAAGAACTCTCTAGCTCATATAAACTTATGTTACACCAGAGGACACACACAGGAGAGAAGCCTTATGATTGTATGGTGTGTGGGAAGAGCTTCTCCCAAGCAGCGAATCTGAAGACACACCAGAAAGTTCATAGTGGAGAGAAACCATACCCTTGCCCTGAATGTGACAGCCGGTTCACTCACCTGGGAGATCTGAAGAGACACCAGTTGTTGCACTCTGGAGAGAAACCTCACAGTTGCCTTGATTGCGGGAAGAGCTTCTCACAGTTGGCACACCTGAAATCTCACCAGCAGACACACACAGGTGCTAAACCTTTCTCCTGCACACACTGTGAAAAAACTTTCTCCACTACAGCCAAGTTAAAGAATCATGAGAGAGTGCACACTGGTGAAAGACCTTATCACTGCTCCCACTGCCCCAAGAGCTTTGCTCTATCAGGGACGCTGGTGAAGCATGAACGACTGCACACTGGAGAAACACCATACCAATGTGCAGAATGCGGAAAAGGGTTTGCTCAACTTGTGTCTTTAAAGATACACACTCAATCACACACTGGTGTGAACTTTTACCGCTGTTCGCAGTGTGACCAGAGTTTCTCCACTTCAACCAAGCTGAAGGAACACCAAAGAATTCACACCGGGGAGAACCTGTACCAATGCCCACAGTGTTGGAAGAGCTTTACTATTGAGTCCAAGCTGTTAAAACACCAAAGAGTGCATACTGGAGAGAAACCGTACCATTGCTCTGGTTGTGGGACAAAGTTTTCCCTGTCTGAAAACCTGTTGAGACACCAGCGTAACTCTTCTGGGATCTGCAGTGTTGTGAGCCTCCACCAGATTGTCGGTAGCGGAATGGTGTTACAGGACTCTGCGGTTTTCCTTGCGGTAGGTGAACATTTTTATTATATCTTGAACTACAAGTTGATGTGTCTTCACAATCATGCTCATGTGGTGTCCTGCTGATTCTGAGGGATCTATAGTTTTTTTGGAGTGCCTATTTTAAAAGGGTTGTATACAACCCCACCTGACAAATTGGTATAAACTCAGTAGGTAATCCCCCAGTAATCCCATTTGTATTTTTGGGTTGATGTTTGTTTTTTATCGAGGTGAAAACAGGATTTCTGTGTAGGAGTATTGTTTATTTTATCCAGACTATAATATCGTCTTTCTCTGACAGGTCGATGGTGTAATATGTTAAATGAGTCATGTCACCTTGGAATCATATACATTTCTCTAGATTTGCTCGAAGTGCAATTTATTTTGTATGTTATTTATTATTTATTCACAATTATAACAACCAAACATTTTTCTTTTTCTCACTGCTAATTTACACTTCTATTCTTGCCAGGATGAACCCCAACATACTGAGTCCTTGAGTTCTGATCATGTAGAAACTTCCACTCAAACAACCAGAACACTAGTTAAAGTTGAAGAGGGTCATGATCAAACACTCCACATAAAAACTGAAGCAGTGGTGGAAGACGAGGAGGAGGAGGAAGAAGAGGAAGACGAAGAGGAAGTTGGTGGTCTGATTAACTCTGATGGAGAAGAAATGGAATGGGATCAATCTCTTCTTGGTATGTAGCGTTGGAACAGGATTTCTCATAACTTTCCACTTTGCCCAATAACATCCTACCTTTAGGTAACTACATAAATAGGTAGGCTAGCCTTTTAACCATGTATTGCAATGACTGACTAATCGCCTTCCCAACTGATTGTTGTGACATTGCCAACCTTACTTTAGTCCAGGGGTCTCCAAACCGTTCCACGGAGGGCCGAGTGTCTGCAGGTTTTAGTTTTTTCCTGTAAATTGGTTCCAGGTTCAGACCTAAATAACCAGATGAGGGTAGACCTAACCAATCAGTGACATAATTAATCAATCAAGTACAAGGTGAGAGTGAAAACCTGCAGACACTCGGCCCTCCGTGGAACGGTTTGGAGACC
>JACXGK010002263.1:13672-27380 GCA_016801125.1 Novumbra hubbsi | reverse complement strand
TCTGTTTTTATCACAGATATTAAGTCATTCTATTTTGCCAACCATGTCTTCCTCTGTGTCCTGGAAATGTCATCTAAATTGACCCTATTTAAAATACCAAAAAAACTCTTGAGTTTGGTAGCATAAACTGACTTTATATAATTCATATCTGCAAATGTATTTTTTTCACACAGTATATAATCCCGGTGAGCATTTTGACAGCGAGGAGAGTCCTTCTACATCAGGAGAACCTGACCAACACCCGGAGAATCTCAGTGCTAAGAGTCTCCATTGCTGTTCGATGTGTGGAAAAGATTGCCTAAAGTTATCGGCACTACAAAAACACAGGAGAATTCACACAGGTGAGAAGCCTTACCCATGTACTCTGTGTGGAAAGCAATTCCGTGAGAAGGGACACCTGAAAGCACATATGAAAACGCACACCGGTGAGAAACCTTACCACTGCCCTGACTGTGAGATGAAGTTTGCCCACTTGGGAGCCATGAAGATACACCTTCTGACACACACTGGAGAGAAACCCTACCCCTGCACTATGTGTGGAAGAAGTTTTTCCCAGTCATCACGCTTAAAACAACATTTCCGGACACACACGGGGGAAAAACCATACTCCTGCTCTGTTTGCGAGAAGAGTTTTGCCAGACCAGCAGACTTGAAAGTACATCTTAGAGATCACACAGGGGAGAAACCTTACAGCTGTGCTGAATGTGGCCAGAGTTTTACCAGTTCTCATAATCTTTGGAAACATCAGAAGAGCCATTTACCACCTGGTCTGGCAGTTGAGTTTGGGGACCACAGCCAAACATCTGAGACGGATGTTATATTTGAAGAATCAAAGGGGGTCGAGGAAGAGGCAGTTGGAGGCCTGATAAATTCTGATGGAGAAGAAGTTAGATTGGACTTGGATTCATCTCTCAACCCTATGAGTTCTGCAGAAGAAAAGAGTCCCTCCACTTCAGTAGAACCCGAACCACCCCAGGAGAACCACCATACCACAGCTCTGAGGTTCGGCTGCACTGTGTGTGGGAAACAGTTTAACCACAAAGGACATCTGCGAAGACACCAAACAGTCCATTCAGTTGAAAAACCTTTTGCCTGCTCAGACTGTGAAAAGATGTTTGGTTCCTCTATTGCCCTGAATAGACATAAGAAGTTACACAGAGAAGAGAGGCCATATGTTTGCTCTGTGTGTGGTAAAGGTTTTGTTCAAATGTCACGCTTAAAGGAACACTACCCGACGCACTCGGGAGAGAAACCACATTCCTGTTCTGTCTGTGGGAAAAGTTTTACTACTGCATCATACCTGAAAGCACACAGTAAAGTCCACCTAGGGGAAAGTGCATATACCTGTAACATATGTGGAAGGGATTGCCATAAGTTGTCTGCATTCAAGTTACACATGAGGATCCACACAGGAGAGAAGCCCTACACCTGCTCAGTGTGCGAGAAGCAGTTTACTCAGAAAAGACATCTCCAAGACCACCAGAAAGTGCACACAGGAGAGAAACCATACCCCTGCCCTGAATGCGATAAGAGGTTCAGCTTTTCATCTGCACTGAAAAGACACCAGCAGCTACACACAGGAGAGAAACCCCACTGCTGTTTTGTTTGTGGAAAAGGTTTTTCTCAAGCAGGGCGCCTAAAAGAACACCTTGGGACTCACTCTGGAGAGCGACCATTTTCCTGTTCGCTCTGCGAGAAAACCTTCAGAAGAGCTTCTGAACTGACAATACACAATAGATCTCATACAGGAGAGAGGCCGTACGTCTGCAATGTGTGTGGTCAGGGCTTCATCAGTTCTATGAAACTAAGTCGACACAAGAAGATACATCGCAGTTCAAATGCTGAGGAGGATTCAACAAAAGATGTGAAGAGTGAAGAGGATTCTTCTGTCATCGACGACGAGAATGATGAGGACAGCTTGGTGATCACATCTTGATGTTAAAATAACATATGCAATGTATGCTTCCAAGAAAATCTTGTTTTGTTTTAATTAAGTCATTAATAATTGTGAATGGTTCAGTTCTAGGTAATCACAATTAGTAACAAATAGATTCAAACCATTGCAGAATTTGTGAAAACAATAAAATTAAAACAATCAAGTTTGAATACCTTTGCCAACAATGTGGAGGAGGTAGAAAACAAATCAAAAAATCGTTCCTGGAGCAAGGCACTTAACCCTTATTTCCTTTCCGGGTTAATGTCAACAATGTCTGATCCCTTGGGATGATCCAAGGATGTCTCAAGGGAATTTTGGTTAAGCATATTTTGATCTATTACCGGGAAGAGCACTAAAAATCAACCAGTCGTGGCCAATCAATTAGACACCAAATCAGCTATGTGAGAACTGGGGTTGTTTATCTTTGATCAATGAAAGAACATTGTCATTCATGTTGCTTTTGTTTAAAAGGTTACTGTGACTGTGTGCCGTTTTATGATGCAATCCAGATTGTGTAGCATATGTAGGTATCCCCCTGTTCTTGATGCTCACAATAACTTTTCTTAATGTATACTTTCGCCATCTTACGAAATTACATGAAATACTTTAGAATTTTAGTTGACACTGTAGAATTCATTTCAATTTTAGCCTCTTAGCAGAAACTCTTGTGCAAAATCACTTAAAATATTGTAGAATTATGCATTTGCCAGAAGTAGGTCTTTGTGGAATATTGATTAGTCAATCTTGTCACATTTAATAATAAAAATAAGCTGTTGAAGAGACTGGAAGTCCTATCATCTGTAACCTTTCGACAGCACCGTTGGTCCCTCATCCCTGGCAACATACGCCCAATGCTTTTCTCTTATGGCATGAATACTTGGACGTTTTGGTTCCAATTCTGTCACTTTTGAAGTAAATGGATCCAACAGTAATTGGTGTTTTATCAGCTGTCTGATTAAAAGGTTTGGAAAGAGTGCAGTTTTTTTTGTCCATTATAATGGCATTGTTTACTTAGCAGGTCGGGATAGTCAACGTGACGGGTTAGAACTATTGCAGTACGTTAGTATCATCTACATTACGACATTTTGTTTAAAGCAGGGGTCTCAAACCTCTGGAGGGCCGAGTGTCTGCAGGTTTTCACTCTCACCTTGTACTTGATTGATTAATTATGTCACTGATTGGTTAGGTCTACCCTCATCTGGTTATACAGGGGGTATGGCAGAGCCTTCGTGTCAATGTGCCTGGATACGATTAATCGCTCTCTGCATAATTCAGTTATAATACTTTAACTACTAAAGAGTGCTTTTATATGTTGTTGGTAGCACATTAGACAAAAACACCCCCGTCTATGTGGAATATTGATTAGTCAATCTTAGTCATATTAATAATAAAAATAAACTGGAAGTCCTTTCTTTTTGCAACGTTCGAGAACGTTTTGCAACTGAATGTGGACTTGGTATCACGTTACCTAAAGGGGTCGTCTGCTGCTTCCGAAATCAAACTCCACCAAGGCTAACCAACGCACGGACACCGATGGACCGCAGATATATTCACTGTGCAATTTTCACCCTCACCTGAGACATATTTGAGTCGAGGTAAGCAGCTTTCGTGTGGTACCTTAACTACTATTACTTTATTTCTCTAGGCTGATTTTTACAAACGTAAGCTACGTTAGCCAGGTAGCTACGCAAGCAAAGTTGCGAAGGGTAGTCAGTTAATGACGTACTGTACTGTCCCTGCAATTTGTTGTCCTTTACGGTGATGTTTGCCGACAATTTTAGTTTGATCATAGTAGCCAAATAGTGTGCTGTATTTGGAAAGTAAACAATCGGTTAAATTGTTTGTAGAGAACGTGTTATTCAAATCGCAAGCTAACTTGCTAACGTTAACGCCAGCCGAGCTTGCCAAACAACCTTTGGCACGCAACAACCGTCGCACAAGTTTGCGTCGTAAACAAAATAGAATTCACGAACTAGTTTATTTGTTAGCTTGAAGGTCCACAAAATCGGGAAACGATCAACGGGGTTTCACATGTCACTGCATGTGATTGATGCTTCTGCTTTCCTTACGTTTTCTTTGTGAAGATGGTGTCTTACAAGCGGCTGAGTCCGGAGGATGTCCAGTTCTCCAACACAGCTGCTTCAGAAGAGACTCCTGCGGAGGTGAGGAATAGCTAACATCTGGGTTGGCTGGCTGTATTTCTATGTTTATGCAATAAAGCCAGAGGATGTGCTATATGGCTAAGGACTGTTCTTGTGCATGTATTGCCGAGTCATTTGTTTTCTTTATGATTTCGTACATGTTTTTGCCCTGCTTTCTGGCCCGTTGGATTACTTGTTTTGCTTTGCGACAATCATTCACACTGCGCCATATAAATGAAACGAGGCTGACCACTTCTGACCAAATCAATGATCGGGATAATGGTCTTCCAGAAACCAACCAGAGTTGAGTGGTTGTTCGTGGCTATCCCACTAGAGACTAGAAGTAGATCTACACTTGTAGCGTGTCTTGCCGTTCACTGTGACTCCCGATGTTCAGGGGAAGAGTTCAGAAGAGCCAGAGCGCCCTCTGCTGCCCCGGAGGCCCACCTGCTCCATCACCACAGCCATTATAACCCTGGGATTCTTACTCCTCGTGGCCAGTGGCATCTGGCTGCTGGGGACAATCTTCTGGCTCCACGCCCCCTCCGGCGGTGCTCCCCACGGGGCCCCACCGCCCAGGCCCTCCCTGGGGGAGGCTGTACCAGACGCCCGGGCCTGTGCCGGGGTCCCGGAGGCCTGGCGGTTCGACTGCTACCCCGAGAGGGGTGTCGTGGTGACGCGGGAGCTGTGTGAGGCACGCAACTGCTGCTTCATCCCCGCCTCCTCGTCCTCCCCTCCTCCCTCGGGGGGGAACGGCGTCCCGTGGTGTTTCTACTCGCCGGGGTTTCCCTCCTACTCCCTGGTGTCGCTGAACCAAACGGAGCGGGGCGAGGCGGGCACCCTGGTGAGGACGGTGAAGACCTACTACCCCAGAGACGTGCTGAGCCTGCGCCTGGAGGTCCTCTACGAGACGGACCACCGGCTGAGAGTCAGGGTGAGGACGCGCACACACACACACACACACACACACACACTGAGGTGGTACCGATCCTTTCTCCTGCTGTGTCCAGATCACAGACCCGTCTGCGGCGCGGTTCCAGGTGCCCATCGCTGTGCCCAACGCCACGGGGAAGGCCTCTAGTCCCGCCTACTCTGTGGAGTTGTCCAAAGCCCCCTTTGGCCTGGTTGTCAAGAGAACGTCCACGGGGGCCGTGCTGTAGGCTCGCTCACGTTCTTTGGGGGGGGGGGTTTATGTTGAATTTTAGACGTGACGGTTTGTTTCACCTTTTCGGTCTCGTTTCTTCCTCCACGTCCCCCGGTGCAGCCTCAACACGACCGTAGCGCCCCTGTTCTTCTGTGACCAGTTCCTTCAGCTGTCCAGCAGTCTCTCCAGCCACTATGTCTACGGCCTGGGGGAGCACCGCTCCTCCTTCCTCCTCGACGTCCACTGGAGAACACTCACCATGTGGGCTCGAGACGCAGCGCCCGTGGTAACTGTTACGCTCTGACCTCGGTGTCACCCGAGTCGGCCATGTGCTCCTGATACCATGCTTTCAGCTCGGTTTGAGTCCCGTGGGATTGACTCCTCTCCCCTGTGTCTTCAGGAGCTCACCAACCTGTACGGGGCTCATCCGTTCTATCTGTCCATGGATGAGGGAGGACGTGGGGCTGCACACGGATTCTTCCTGCTCAACAGCAACGCTATGGGTGGGCTGCGTACCATTCCTACCCCTCACTGCCTTCCCCTCTGGCCACGTGCCATTTTTGGGGTTACTCCCTTCCCCTGTTTTAGTTCACCTCATCCCGTTTGCATTTCAGTACTTCATGTGAATGTGTTGGCTGACGAGGAACGGATGAGGCCTTAACTTGTGAATGTTGGTTCTGCAGACGTGGTTCTCCAGCCGGGACCTGCCATCACCTGGCGAACCATTGGTGGGATCTTGGACTTCTACGTCTTCCTGGGTCCAGAACCGGCCTCCGTCATTGGCCAGTACCTGGAGGTTGTAGGTGTGTCTAGTGGATGTATCGAGGCTGTAATGAAAGGAAGTCATCCATGTAATAGGCCTTTTCCAGTGTCATGGTTAATCACCCCCCCCCCCTCCCCCCTTTTGCCATAGGCTACCCATCCATGCCTGTCTATTGGGCGCTAGGTTACCATCTCTGTCGCTGGGGTTACGGATCAAGCAGCGCCACCTTGGACGTTGTGAAGAACATGAGGAGTTATGGGATTCCTCAGGTACATGTTGCTGGCTCGTTGAGGGGTGTGTCTTTCATCTGATGGACAGTGGACTCCTAGACTCTATATAATCCCGGTGACAGATTGTGATCAATTAATATATAGGTTTATGTTTAATAATCATTTCAGTTTTATCTCACCTGTCTGAATGGTTATTTTTAGTCACTTAACGTTATAGAATAATGGTTGACTGTTATTTGGAAGCTATTAAAACATCACTCTAGGCCAAAATCAATGTCAATGGACAACTCCATTGAGCTAGTATTTGTTTCTATTCTGTGCGTTTCCAGGATGTCCAGTGGAATGACATTGACTACATGGACCGTGCCCTGGACTTCACCTTTGAGCCCGGGAACTTCTCCACCCTGCCTGACGTGGTGAAGGACCTTCACAGCCACGGCCAGCGCTACGTCATGATCCTGGTGGGTGTAGTTCCAACCCGTACAGCTGTTAAAGCAAACCCTCATAACGCTGTTGTCAACACACTGCTTGAACACCCCCAGGACCCTGGCATCAGCAGTGTCCAGCCGGAGGGACGGTACTGGCCGTATGACGAAGGCCTGAAGAGAGGAGTGTTCGTCAAGCACAGCGATGGAGAAACGCTCGTTGGGAAGGTGGGGCGCACCTTCCCAATGAGGAAAGCGGGTGGGAAATGAGCTCTCAATGTGTTCCTCATCTGTTCACGTCTTCACCCCAACCCTCTTAGGTCTGGCCTGGTCTGACGGCCTTTCCTGACTTCTCTGATCCGGTGACCCAGGAGTGGTGGTACGACAACCTCAAACGATTCCATGACAAAGTCCCCTTTGACGGCCTATGGATAGTACGTGCTCCTCTGTGCTCCTCTGTGCTCCTCTGTGCTCCTCTGTGCTCCTCTGTGCTCCTCTGTGCTCCTCTGTGCTCCTCTGTGCCCCTGACTATCTTGTGTATTTGTGTCCTTCAGGACATGAACGAGCCGTCCAACTTCATGGATGGCTCGACAATAGGTTGTCCTGACAACGAGCTGGAGAACCCCCCTTACACACCTGGTAAGACACACTATGCCCCCCCACACACACACACACCACGTTGTTCGCCTTAACACAAAATCTCCGTCTCCAGGTGTTCTGGGGGGATTGTTGAGGTCCAAGACGGTGTGTGCCTCTGCGCTCCAGAAGACCTCAATCCACTACAACATGCACAGCCTCTATGGACTCCTGGAGGCCGAGGCCTCTGCCAGGTGAGGGCCCTTCCCCACCCCAGGCCGGGGGCCCTTCCACACCGGCATCTCTATTCATGGACACTTCTCCTCCGCAGGGCTCTGAGGCGCATCCTGGGGAAGAGGACGTTTGTGATCTCCCGCTCCACCTTCCCCAGTCAGGGACTCTACTCAGGCCACTGGCTGGGGGACAACCGGAGTCAGTGGAAAGACATGTATACCTCCATAGCAGGTCAGGGTGCACGCAGGCCCATGTGATTAACCTAGTGGGGACGCAGATGCCTGAACCTAACCTAGCCCTAATGCCTGAACCTAACCTAGCCATAGAGCCTAAAGCTAACCTAGCCCTAATGCCTAAACCTAACCAGTGATTGGAAGTTTTGCTAGTGGTGATGTTTCCACACAGTTAATTTATTAATGTTTCACATAACTATTGCTGATAGTTTCACATAACTATAATCGATGAACATACACCACTGTTTAAAAGTTTTGGGGTCATTTCGAAATGCCTTCGTCTTTTTAATATGAATCCAATACTATAACATCAAATTGACCCCTAACCTTTGAACGGCGGGGTTTTCTGGAACGCCGGTTGAATCCGTACTACAACTCTTCCTAGGCATGTTGACCTTTAACCTCCTGGGGGTCCCCCTGGTCGGGGCTGATATATGCGGCTTCAGCGAGAAGACCGACGAGGAGCTGTGCGTTCGCTGGACCCAGCTGGGGGCCTTCTACCCCTTCTCACGCAACCACAACACCCTGGCCGAGCCGGTAAGACCCCCACCCTGGGGACCCCCACCCTGGTGACCCCGTGTCTCCGCCCCCGGCTGACGCGTCTCTGCCCCCAGCCACAGGACCCGGCGTCGTTCAGCCCTCTGGCTCGCTCCTCCATGAGGGAGTCTCTGTTGCTCCGCTACTCCCTGTTCCCCCTCCTGTACACGCTCTTCCACCGCGCGCACACACACGGACACACTGTCGCTCGACCTCTGCTGTTCGAGTGAGTACGCGCACACACACACACACCCCTACATACCGAGGTATGATGGCGGCCAGCATGCTTTTGTGTTGTTTTTTTTCAGGTTCCCCGAGGACGTTAGGACATATGGTATCGACAAACAGTTCCTGTGGGGGAAGAGTTTGTTGGTGACACCGGTGTTGGATCCGGGGGTGGATTACGTGGTGGGCTACTTCCCACGGGGGCTGTGGTACGACTATTATACGGTAAAGATACGCCGCCGTCAGAACACATCCCACACAGATCAGCGTCACAAATCCCAGGCTGGGGCGTTGTAGGTACAATGGGACGGTTGTCATGGGATGACAGCGTTTTTAAATGGCTTTTCCCTTGTTCTCTCCTAGGGAGATTCTGTCCGGAGTAAAGGAGAAGACTTGAGGCTTCATGCTCCTCTGGACAAGATCAATCTCTACCTGAGAGAAGGCGCAATCATACCTACACAAGTACCTAGATAATAATAATACTAGTACTACTAAAGTCATAAGTAGACTGGTAATGCTACTACAACTGCGGTTATAACTAGATGGGTAGTACTACTAACGTCATAACTAGAGCAATGATACTACTGCAATGAAAACAACTAGACAGGTCAACGGATAACCTATAGATGTGAAATGTAATGGTCTTCCCAATGTTTAGCGTCCAAACACAACCCTGTGGGTGAGCAGCGGTCAGCCTCTCCACCTGATTTCCTGTTTGACGGAAGACGGCTCGGCCACAGGAGAACTTTTCTGGGACGACGGAGAGAGTCTGGACACCTTTGAAACCGACCAGTACGCTGAGATCGTGTTCAATGTGGCTAAGGTGTGGTTCAACTCACACAACCACGCCCTAAACACTGCAGGGGTCATGGACCACACCCTGTTATCTAGATGGCGTGGGTGGTCAAGATGGGGTTTTGTCTTTAACCCGGGTCGTCATGGTTACAATCCAAGAACAATCCCAAATTGGAAACCATTAACAAGGTTAAAAAGTGACCTTTCGTCGTCTTCTGTGTTTCTGAAACCGATTTGATGAACACACAACCAATGTTATCATGTCATGCGTCCCTGCAAGAATAATCACAGTAAAATGTGATCTGTCCATCTGAAACCCTGCGTTCTGTTGTAGAACACGATGACATCAGAGGTGCTGCGTGACCACGTGGAGGCTTCCTACATCACCGTGGAAACGGCCTCCGTCTACGGTGTGAAGTCCAAGCCCAGCCGGGTCACCGTAAACTCCCACGATGCGGCCTTCTGCTACCGAGACAACCAGGTGAGCCCTACGACGACCATGTTCCACGGTGTCACGGCTTTGGCATTGTGGGTAAATTGACTGTTTTATTTGTTAATTCATGCATACTTCCTCTCTACCCGTCTGTCCTTTCTCTCCAGGTATTGACCGTAACAGACCTGGGATTGAACCTAAGCCAGAACTTTACCATCAGTTGGATGTAATTACCAGAACTACGACATCATGTCTTTGAATGTTGGGGTTTTCCTCAAGTGCTTCACTATCCGTCTCAAATGGAACCCTATTCCCTATACCGTGTGTTTGTAGTCCACACTGTCTACTTTAGTGTTGATGTGTACTATGCATATGGAATAGGGTGCTATAGATCCATCTGTGTAGCTGTTTTGCGTACAAGTTCTAACCTGATCCATGAGATGGATATCTAGAGCCTGTCCTAACATGATCCATTAGACTGAACCAGGTTTGGGGAGCTTCACTTTAGTCAGTAATGGTTGTTGTACTGTATGTCACTTGTTGACAAGTTTGTTTGCACTAAATGAAGATGTTTTGACGGTACAGTGATGTGCCTTATGAATGATTAAACTGTCTGTTCTAGAACCAGAATTGGAATGGCATTGTTCTAAACCGGTTTTAGAATTCTTGTTCCAAGTTGTTATAGAACTGCTTCACTGTGATGCCAAAAAGGGTATTTATATGAAATCGTAATGATTTTGAAAGTATTATCAAGCTTTCTTTAGATGTATAAGGGCCTTAAACTAATGAGCATATAGTTTGATAATCTGAAATGTTTTGTTGATGCTCATTTTGCCTTTGAATGTTGATTGGTTGAAATCGCAGGAGGCTGGTGAGGGGAGAATGGTTCACACAATTGTCCTGAAATTCAGTAAATGGAGCGTTATCAGACGCTTGGACACTAACGCACGTCTCATGGTACCATTCCACTCGTTCCTCGCTGGCCAGTCCTTCAGGCCACCGGGGTTTAGAACGGCAAATTACTTTTAGATGTATTTTTTTAGATGAATTTTAAAGGGAAAATGTGTTTCCATAGTGGATGTTATTTCCTGCTTGGTAATTTCTGCCAGTGTGTCTGGGGAACATTTCTCCAGGCAACTACGCTGTTGCACCTGAGCCTCAGCCGAGCTGTTTTACCTCCATCTGCTGTTTAGTTGATTGAAACGTCATCAACCTGTTGTGTTTTTATTTGTTTTGCAGTCATTTAAAATTATTAAAGTTTAATCCTTACTCACTTGTCTGATTTCACGACTTTAATGAGCTACAATTAACAAAATTGTGAATGACAAGTGTGGTCACCCGTGTCCCATAAGCTGTTTGCTCCGAAAACGCATCCTTGTGTATATTTCTACTTTGCAGAGCTGGTCTTCAACTGCTGCATGGTGTTTATTTGATGTAATGTTGCCGATTCCTCTCTAGAGGGCGCTGTGACCTCAATTAAACTTTGTAATCGTCAGGGTTTCCCAAAACACTTCACCTACTTAACAATCGCTCATACATTTTGTTAGTCACGCAACACTTCACTTTGGCTTAGTTAAGCACTCGTGCGACATGTTAACGCCACCGTTTACGGTTAATCGGTAAAAAGAAAAAAATAACTCGTTATACACACGGTATTTTTAAATTGAGTGCTTCTAGCTTGGTCATGTTTTAAAATCTGTTATTTTAAATTGTTTCTGTGGTAGGCTAGGGCTTGCTAGAACCACAAAAGAAAATATTGCGATGCAACATGAGAACGAAAAAACAACCACTCATCCACAGAACATCGCGCATTAGCAAGTGGCCATTCATTTTTACCCAACAAACGGGAGGGTGGTAGAAAAATAGAGACTGAGAGAAAAGATGAACGGGGATCTTAGTGGGTGTTGTGAGTCGTAAACCCCTCGGTGCTGGCAGACATCACGCTTGTATTGAGTCGCCCGAGTTCGTTCACTAACGTGGGAAAATGTCATAAGAAACGAAGTAGAAGTCTGTTGCGGGCCAACTTCTGAAGTACGATTCGTCAACATCACACTAAAGTAGCCAACGTCAGTAATAGAACCTACCAGCTGGACTAGAGGGTTAAATAGCACAACGTATTCACAAACCGCAGTGATTGGTGGGCGGACGTTTCTCCTGTTGCCTCGGAAGGCAAAGGGGAGACTATTTTATAGCGCTAGACCTTTTAAACACACGTATTGTAGTGTAATTCCAATACACGTGGTCATGTCATCTCTGGCAACAAACCGTGTTCCTTTGTAGTTTTCTTGTTTTGTTAGTTCTTCAGGCTCATAAAATAGATCTTAATCTGTTGAAGGGGCTCAGTCGGATTACACACATAAACCCTTCCTGTTTTGCTTCTCCTTCGCCATGCGACCGTTTATGTAGGGTTGTTATCTCTCCAGCGTCTTCTGCTTTCAACGCGACCTCTGTGCTCCTTAAGATAGATAGTTGAGTCCCAGGATGACCTGTCATTTAGAGTGTTGAAGTGTAATAAATTAACCCAATCTACACACACCATATTTGCAAAAGGTTCCCAATTCATAGCCTTCAATAATCGACACGGACCATGGAATGTTCACACTTCCCACAATGCTCTTCATCAGACTTCCAGTTGGCATTCAGAAAACACTGTTTGGGGCCAATCGACTAAACCAAATAATTGACATTCTTGGGAAGCACTTAAGACATCAGACGTTTACCACAGAAAACGTTCCTTTCGCTGACACTTTTCTATGTGTATCTCACGTCTTTCCCTTAAGCAGACCCAGGTCCTGTTCTAGCAGGACCTCTTAGTGACGAAGTCCGTGATATAGTCGTAAAATGCATTGGAAAACGAAATCAAACAACTTGATTACTTTATTGTTTTGCATGGTTTACCCACCCCAAGCTACTGATTAACGTATCCGTGTTTTCACGGGCACTGGGAAAACTTTGAACACACATGCGCAGGCACACACACACACACACACACACGGGTGATGGGCTGATTGTACCCAGATGGGGTTTACATGTATAATTAAACTGAGGGGAAGTAGTGAGAGATAAAAATAAAAGAGAGGGTGATGGATGGAAAGAGGGGTGAGAGAAGAGAGAGGGGTGAGAGAAGAGAGAGGAGTGAGAGAAGAGAGAGGGGTGAGAGAAGAGAGAGGAGTGAGAGAAGAGAGGAGTGAGAGAAGAGAGAGGGGTGAAAGGAACCGCATGGTGTCGTTTGGGGGAGTTCTGCCTGATGCATTCTGGTCCGCTGACTCAAAGCATTTCCTGTCTGGATTAAGAGCGGGGGAGAGAGGGGGTTTGTGGGGTCAGAGTGGGGGTAGGCGGACTGACTTTGTAGCCGGTCTGTTTGGGGGATTGCCAGCGTGTGTGTTATTGTGTGTGTGTGTGCGTGTAACTGTAGTTTGTTCGGACACGCCTGCTGTAGTCAAAGCATTGACAGTGGTGTCTCTTGTGCCTTTTCAATCTGTTCAACTTTTGTAGCATAATAGCTCTCTTGTGTGTGTGTGTGTGTGTCAAGCCACCCACATGCACACACACACGCACACAATGTCCACTGAGGACAACGGCCTGTTCTCCATAAGACAGGGAAATAAACAGAGAACAAGGATTCCTGCAAATGCATTGACAGGACACACACAGTCTATTCACATTCAAAATAAGTTTTTTCTTACCAACTAAAACCAAGACTTCTCCCAAATATAACCCTGAAAAACTGTCAGGGTTATATTTGAACAGTGAACATATACTGTTCTTCACTGTCAGTGAAGAACAGTCCAGAACAATGAGTTTCTCTGCAGTCTGAGACCAGTCCAGAACAATGAGTTTCTCTGCAGTCTGAGACCAGTCCAGAACAGTGAGTTTCTCTACAGTCTGAGACCAGTCCAGAACAGTGAGTATCCTTGCAATCTGAGACCAGTCCAGAACAGTGATTTTCCCTGCAGTCTGAGACCAGTCCAGAACAATGAGTTTCTCTGCAGTCTGAGACCAGTCCAGAACAATGAGTTTCTCTGCAGTCTGAGAC